>CAUYRH010121703.1:0-50545 GCA_963574655.1 Perodicticus potto | reverse complement strand
TTTTTTTTTTTTTTTTTAGAGACAGAGTCTCACTTTGTTGCCCTTGGTCGAGTGCCATGGCTTCATGGCTCACAGCAACCTCCAGCTCCTGGGCTTAGGCGATTCTCTTGTCTCAGCCTCCCGAGTAACTGGGACTACAGGCACCCGCCACAACACCCAGCTATTCTTTTGTTGCAGTTCGGCCAGGGCTGGGTTTGAACCCGCCACCCTTGGTATATGGGGCTGGCGCCCTACTCACTGAGCCACAGGCACCATCCTACCTGCTGGTTTTTTTCTTGAGGAAGTATGCCCTTCCCACCCTAGAACTAGAATGTGGGTCCTTGCTTTGTTTCCTCCCTGGTCCCTGTCCAGGGCCCAGGGTCTGCTCCCTTTATGGTAATCCTCCCCGCAATTTTCCGCACTAGTGCTAAGGGCCCTGGAGGTCATCTAAAACGTGAAAGTCCACACCTGGAGAGGAGAAGAACTTTCCCAAGGCCACACAATGCATCCTTTGTTCGAAACAGGCCCTGCCCTCACCCAGAGTGAGCATTTACCTACAAATGTTATTGTGCAGTACCTTAAACGCCCTGCCCTTCTCACACCTGGCCATTATACCCTCAGCCACAGGGAATCAGCAGAAGCTGTTTAAAAGGCAAAAGACATTGGTCGGACTGTTTGGGGAAACTCATTCTTCCTTGAGCAGGAGGATGGATTTGAGAAGTCTTGAAACAAGGAAGCCAGAAGGGAGGCTGGTGTAAATACTTTGGGGGCCTGTACTTCCCAACCTTTGTCACACCTGGTGTGACACAAAGGGGCAAATGAGCAAGGCTGGGCAGCACAGAACAGCAAAATGACCTGAGTGGGGCCCTCGGCCCTGCCACACCCTCAGAGCTGAGCGAAGCCTTAGCTCATTAGCATATCTGTAACGTATTCTCAGGGTGCATGGCACTAGCTGGGAAGCTCGGGTTGGGCACCGCTCAGGACCACTGGTTTCCTGGACCTCTGCTGCTTTATATCTTAGCTACCTTCCTCCTCACCGCCCTTTTCTCTCTCCCTCCAGTCTATGGTGCTGCTGCTACACAGCCAGAGGCAGTATATCTTTGAATTCGACAAGAACGACCGCCTCTCTTCTGTGACCATGCCCAACGTGGCCCGGCAGACGCTGGAGACCATGCGCTCAGTGGGCTACTACAGGAACATCTACCAGCCCCCCGAGGGCAATGCCTCGGTCATCCAGGACTTCACAGAGGATGGGCACCTGCTTCACACCTTCTACCTAGGCACCGGCCGCAGGGTGATATACAAGTATGGCAAGCTGTCAAAGCTGGCTGAGATGCTGTACGACACCACCAAGGTGACCTTCACCTATGACGAGACAGCGGGCATGCTGAAGACTGTCAATCTGCAGAACGAGGGCTTTACCTGCACTATCCGCTACCGTCAAATCGGGCCCCTGATTGACAGGCAGATCTTCCGCTTCACTGAAGAAGGCATGGTCAATGCCCGTTTCGACTACAACTACGACAACAGCTTCCGGGTGACCAGCATGCAGGCCGTGATCAACGAGACCCCGCTGCCCATTGATCTATATCGCTATGATGACGTGTCAGGCAAAACAGAGCAGTTCGGGAAGTTTGGCGTCATCTACTATGACATTAACCAGATCATTACCACGGCAGTCATGACCCACACCAAGCACTTCGACGCATATGGCAGGATGAAGGAAGTGCAGTATGAGATTTTCCGCTCACTTATGTACTGGATGACCGTCCAGTATGATAACATGGGGCGCGTAGTGAAGAAGGAGCTGAAGGTGGGACCCTATGCCAACACTACCCGCTACTCTTACGAGTATGATGCTGACGGCCAGCTCCAGACAGTCTCCATCAATGACAAGCCACTTTGGCGCTATAGCTATGACCTCAACGGGAACCTACACTTACTGAGCCCTGGGAACAGTGCACGACTCACGCCACTCCGGTATGACCTCCGTGACCGCATCACTAGGCTGGGTGATGTGCAGTACAGGATGGATGAGGATGGCTTCCTATGGCAGCGCGGTGGTGATGTGTTTGAGTACAACTCAGCTGGCCTGCTCATCAAGGCCTACAACCGGGCTGGTGGCTGGAGTGTCAGGTACCGCTACGATGGCCTGGGGCGGCGGGTGTCCAGCAAGAGCAGCCATAGCCACCACCTGCAGTTCTTCTATGCAGACCTGACCAACCCCACCAAGGTCACCCACCTCTATAACCACTCCAGCTCTGAGATCACGTCCCTCTACTATGACCTGCAAGGACATCTCTTTGCCATGGAGCTGAGCAGCGGCGATGAGTTTTACATAGCTTGTGATAACATCGGGACCCCTCTTGCTGTCTTCAGTGGAACAGGCTTGATGATCAAGCAGATCCTGTACACAGCCTACGGGGAGATCTACATGGACACCAACCCCAACTTCCAGATCATCATTGGCTATCATGGCGGCCTCTATGATCCACTCACCAAGCTCGTCCACATGGGCCGCCGGGATTATGATGTGCTGGCTGGGCGCTGGACCAGCCCAGACCATGAGCTCTGGAAGCACCTTAGTAGCAGCAATATCATGCCTTTCAATCTCTATATGTTTAAAAACAACAACCCCATCAGTAACTCTCAGGACATCAAATGCTTCATGACAGGTGAGGATCGGGGCTCATTCAGGGCCTGGGACCCACTAAATTGCTCTGGTCACCAGATGAGGCTTAATCTTCCTTGAGAAAGCTGGTATGAGGTGACAGGAAATACTGACTTTCTCTTAGAGCACCATTTTCCAAAGCATCTTTGAAAAAATACTAGTTAGCGAATGCTCTGGGAACAAAAATGGTTATAAGCAATACATAAATTTGTAAGGGCCACCGCCATTATTACATCTTCATAATATATTTTTAGTTTATGAAAAGCCCTGAGAAGTCCTATAATAGAGAACTGTCTAATACATTTACCTGCTGTTTCTTAAACTTGTTTGACCATGAAAGCCCCTTTTCACCATGAAATCCTAATATCTCACTGGACACATCCTTTGGATTGCACTTTGGCAGTTTCTGGCACACAGATAAAGCCATTTACAAGTCCCTTGTAAGTTGTCTTGGCTAAAAAATAATAAGTTCTCAATTGGGGATGATAATGATGGAAAATTCAGACTTCAGAGACAACTGATTAAAGGAACCACTGTTTCTAAGCTGTACCTTGTTACAAAAATTACTTTATCCTCAATTCTAGTTTCCTGGTCTGTACTTTGAAGTTAGAATACCTACCTTGACTCTGATAAGTTAAATATGCCTATATGCCTATTATAAACCCTAGAACAACCACTAAAATGTTAAAAACTGAAACAGAGGCATAGCTAGTAAGTCAATGTGGAGATAAAATGGAAGACTAAGAAAATGCTCAATCCCAAGAGCACAAGAAAAGAGAGAAAAGGGGAGCAAAGGACACATGGAACAAATAGAAACAAACACCTGCCTGGCCAGGTGGTGGTCAGGGTGGAATGAGATGCGTTTCATAACATACACAGCACAGCACCCAGCTGACATCGGTTTCCTTTCCTCCACCCTCTGATCCAGAGTGTGCAGGGTCCGCTGTGCCCACAGGGAAAGATGTCTCCCAGGTTAGCCACAGAGGCCCCAGCAGTGAGAGTGGCCTTGGGGTCTGGGCACAGCCCACAATTTTGACATTAGAGAAATTGTGGTGGGCAAAAATTTGGGCAAATCCCACCTCACAAACCTGGGATTTCTCTCCCTCTCTTCTGTCTGTGACTCAATCCTCTTGCCCCCTCTTTGATGGCAGTTTCCTTCATCAAGCAAGCATCTCCTCTATACAGCCACAGTTTTAGGCACTGGGATAAAGATTGTCCTTGCCCTCAGGAATTCTCACTGTAAGAGGAGAGATGGACAATTGCTGTCTAAGGAGGAGGGGGACCATGGTGAGGGTTTGCAGAGATGACCACTGAAACATAGAGGGAGATCTCCCACTTTGCCCGAGCAGTACTGTGAAGGCTCCATGGAGCAGCTCACGTTTCAGGCCAGCTTCTGCATGGGCATTCTTCAGGTAGTGGGGCAAAAGGCATTCCAGGCAGAAGGGACAGCACTTACAGAAGTATAAAGAGGGCGACATGTTAGCTCACTTGAGTGCCCTTTACAGACATGGCTGCCCTGCCTCTAAATTTGGTGACATAGTTAGGATACTGAATCTTCTGACAGCAATAGGATGAGTCCTCTTTCAGAGAAGAATTCCAGGTTGACATGTTGAGAGCTGGATTCCTAACCATGGGAAAGAAGGGAGAACAAGGTGATGGACAGGTGTAATGAAAAAATACTTGGGGGCTATGGTAAACATGAATAGCCTAACAATGTTTCACAGCCTTTGCCATGCTCAACTCGGCTGCTAGCTCTAGAGAAGCCTGACAGATTGAGATGACATTTCTATTACATCTGTCTGCATTAAGCACACCCCCTACCTCATCCTCCAATGAGTTTCCTGTGAGATGCCTTGGCTGGTTACTGTAGCTTAAAGAAAAAAAATTCTGCAAAAGGAAATGTACTTTTCTATCAAAATAAAATTGTTACAACTTGCCAAAATATTACGCCCCCTCCCCCTTTCTCTTTGTACACCACCACATACGTATGGTCTCCTTCCAGAATAGCAAAAACATGACGAACTACTCTACTTGGCACTTAGCAGATATGAGTTCCATTAAAAGTTTGCAACAGCTCTGTGAGATCACTGTCATTATCTCAGTTCTACAGAAGACACAGTTAAGGCTCCAAATGATGACGGGTTTCCTTGAAGTCATGCAAATGTGGTCCATGAAGATGGGACTCTAATCCAGGGCTCTCTGACTCCAGAACACCTTCCACTACAATCCCGCTGATCTCCAAATTCAGTTTTTGTCAATGCAACCACCACCCAAGGGGTACCTAACATTTTCAGTTTGGGCTCTATTTTCTAGTCAGTTAAATCCAGCAACTATTGTATTTGTATTAGTCATACCCACTCTGTACCAGATATGTACAAAGGATCCAGAGTAGAGTCAGGCCTAGTACCCACCTTTACAGATAACATGATTCAAGATAGCTTTTCTCAAATTTCGTTGACTATGAGCCCGCCGTAAGAAAAAGATTATGTAAGAATATGATGCACTCTTGTATTTATTTTCTAGTCTAGGCTATTCCATTTCAATAAGCTGTTGGCTGGTCAGGTTCCACAAAATTGATTTAATTGCATAGTGCATCGTATCCCACAGTTTAAAAAACCATGGTGCGCCCAAGAGCGGTTTCATATCCAGGTTTGTCCAAGCTGCAGCCACAAGCCACATGCTGATTTTGTGAGGACTTTTTTTGCTTATCTGTGGGGTCAGATACCATGAAAAGTATACATGGACCTTTTTTTTCCTGCTAATCAGCTTTTGTTAGTGTTTGTATATTTAATGTGTGGCCCAAGAAAACTCTTATTCTTCCAGTGTGTGGCAGAAAAGAAAAAAGTTTGAATACCTTTGATTGTAAATAGTCAAGTTTTTAGCAGACTGAAAAAAATTTGCAGTTACTAATAAGAAATAAGATACTAATGGGCAGCGCCTGTGGCTCAAAGGGGTGGGGCACCGGCCCCATATGCCGGAGGTGGTGGGTTCAAACCCAGCCCTAGCCAAAAACCTCAAAAAAAAAAATGAAAGAAGATACTAAGAATTCTCACTAAATCCCACCTGTTAGCTTTCATGTAGGCTATGTGCATATTCACTCACATCAGCAATCATAACAAAAAAAGAGCATTTTGTTCTCTAAACATTTCTTCATGGGTTCTGAGATATATTCCAGTTGGACAGGCTTTGATCACGTAATAATCCCTAAAGCAATCACTATGGCCAGAGAGACTGAATGCAGTGATTGGCCTAGCCTGGTCACATGCTCTATTGCCATCCCCTTCAGGGAATCAGCTTCCCTAAAACTGTATGCATACCCCAAAAAGGAAAGAGAAGGCAGAATGGGGGGGCTGAGAAGGGAACCTAAAACTGCCCACCACAGGTGCATTGTGTACATCATTGCAATAACTCTTTTTTTTTTTGAGACAGAGGTGCCCTTGGTAGAGTGTGGTGGCGTCACAGCTCACAGCAACTTCATACTCTTGGGCTGAAGCAATTCTCTTGTCTGAGCCTACCATGTAGCTAGGACTACAGGCACCCACCAGAGAACCTGGCTATTTTTTTTTTCTTTTTACTGTAGTTGTCATTGTTGTTTAGCAGGCCCAGGCCAGGCTCAAACTCCCCAGCCCAGGTGTATGTGACTGTGCCATAACCACTGAGTTACAAGCGCTGAGCCCATTGCATTAACTCTTCACTCAATGCCTATGAGGTGGGGATCACTGATCCCATTTACAGAGGAGGAATATGAGGCTCAGAGAGGTGAAATAACTGGCCCACCCAGCAGTGTCAAGACTGGATTAGAATTCTGCCCTGACTCGAAGACCCTCATTGTTGGATGCAAATACACTTTGTGAAAAGCAAAGCCATGCTCACATTAAAGGGGTTATTATTGTTCACATAGCCTCACTCCACAGTGGCAACACTGGAGACCGGACAGGTGGTTAAAAAGGAGCTTTTTAACTTGAGGGGAAAGTCTACCTCGGATGTTCTGAGAAGGAAGAGTAAAATTCTCAACTCTTTAGAAAAGCACTGTAGAAAATCCTATGAATAAATTCATTTTCAGCATTTTTCCTAAAGGCATAAATATGAGTTTCCCACCCTCCATCACTTGTAATTAAGGCACATCCCTCTTCTTAGCCCCCTGGTTTCCTGGGAATTTGCAGTATTCCTGATAGAAGCTTTCCTTTGCAAGTACAAATTCATATGCAAGTTCTAAGCCTCAGGCAAAATGGCTTTATAGGGTGTTTTTCCCCCTGTTCTGTTTGTTTTAATTTCTCAAAGAACCATCTGCCAAGATTCGTAGAATCAAAGACTCTTAAAAAGACTCAGCAAGGAAAAAACCTTTGGAGAAAAGTTGGTCCAGGCCTCTTCTGTTACAGAGAGAAAAGGGAGATCCTAGGATGCAGAAGCACAGGTTAGAGGGGACAGAGAACCCCCTAGGAGCCAGGCACTGAGCTGGATTCTTCAAACTACATTAAATCCAATAATTTGTATACATGTTTAGAATGGCTCCTGCTATAGATAACTGCCCCCCAATGGTCATGTTATTAGTATTCCTTTTCATAGATGAATGGATAAAAACATTTTTATTGTCAATATACAGATAAGAAACAAAACATCATAAAAGTTGAGCAAACTGTCCAAGTTCACATAGTATGTAAACTGGAGAGGCCAGAATTTGGACCTGGGCTTGTCTAGCCTCAGCTACCTTGTTTTTCCCTTCCATGATCTTGACTAGTAAGGCTAAAGCAAGAAGAGGACCTGGGCTTCTAGGCTTCCTTCACTGTCACCACCCCACCTCGGTGCCTCCAGGTTGCATGTCAGGAGAGGGGCCTAGGACAGCCAAAACAAGGCAAAACAGGTCAAAGGCAAACATGAGGTTATTGACTGGGAGAGCAACCTGGGATCCAATGGTGACAGGGACACAGGTCATTCCCACACTGGGATGAAATCCATGAGTGATAAGGAAAGGTAATTCCACCCATGCCTAGAGCCCAAACAGGACCTCCCTAAATAGGGCTCTATCTTCAATGGAAAGAAGCCAAAATTGGGCCTTCCTCTGAAGCTCAACCCAAAATCCTGCCTCCCCGGACTTTAGATTGAGTCTCTGGTCCACAACTGCTTTGGCATCTTCAGATACCCCCTTGTAAGGAAGGCTGAGCCATGCTGGGATACAATCAATCTCGCTCTCTCCCTCTCTCTCCTCCTCCACCCCCATGTAACCTCCTAACGTCCTACCTGCCATCCCAAGCTCTTACTGTTGCAGCCACAGTTTTCCTTTCTGCTTCTTTTTCAGCCTTGCCAATCTGCTCTCTGGTTACCTGGACACTCTGCACTAACCTCCCTTCTCCAGGGATTGCCTTGAACAGTCATCTTTGTCTGAAGTTCCCCCTTCATCTCTGTCAATACCTGACAAAACTTAATGCAGCTTTCAGTGTCTGACTTAAATGCCACCTTCTGCGTGTGTACTTCTCAGCCTGTCCAAATGAAAGTCCTCCACCCTCCTCTAATGTTTTTCCTTTTACCCAAGTTATTCACGCCCATGTCAGGGTCCTAAGTCTGCAAGGTGAGGGTCTCTATGACACTACTGGGCACATAAAAGGCAGTTCAGTGGCAGCCAGCCGTGTAGCTGGTGGCATACCCTCAAACTTCTTTCTTTTCCTATGTCTTGGCTTCCCGATTCCATTCTTGCCAAAAGCTCATGGCAAAATCCTATCTATCCCTATACCTGATATTTTATAATTAGTAACCCTAAGAAATATTTTAAACCAATTAATCTCTGCCTGTGGACTAGAACCCCAATCCCAATATGCAGACTAGAAAAAGAAGGCACAGGGAGGTCAAATGACCTCCTGCGGCCATCAGAGTAAATGAAAGGCAGGAGCAGGAGGAGCTCTGATCTCAGGTATCCTCTCTAGGCCCAGTGGCCCATTGGTGCTGATCACTGGGAAAGTAGAAAGCTTTGTTTCTTAAGTGAATCTTCTGTTTGCAGGTCTGTCACTAAAACCTTTCCTTTGGGTCTGGCTCTCCTTTGCAAGTGTTTCCTACTGGGGTAGAAGTGGGGGATTTTCATCCATCAACAGCTGCCCCTGGGTAGGAAGCTGGAGGTACCGGGAGTTGAAGTTAGAGTAGAAAGGGAAGTCTGGACACCTCGGTTCTATTTAAATTTCATCTTTTATGGTTACATACTTGGGAGGAGGAATCGCCGGGTCTCAAGGGTACATTTGCCTTTCGTGTGATGAAATCTTCCAAAGACTGTGTAGCAGTGGCCTCCCCACCAGCAGTGCTCCCTAGCCTCCACCCCTCGACCTCATTCTGGCCATGTGATTGGAAAGGTCACATCTGATGTCTGCTTACTCCACTGGGGTGTTTCTGCTTCTCTCCTGCCCAGATGTCAATAGCTGGCTGCTTACCTTTGGATTCCAGCTGCACAATGTGATCCCTGGCTATCCCAAACCAGACACGGATGCCATGGAACCATCCTACGAGCTCGTCCACACACAGATGAAAACTCAGGAGTGGGACAACAGCAAGGTAACTCCTGCACACAGCTGCCTCTTCCTCAGATCCTTCAAATGTTACAGGAGGGGATCCCCCCTGCCTTTCAGGAAAGTTTGGGCCAATGATGGTACCTCCGTGGTGCCTGCCAGAGACTGCTCAACAACTACTCAGTGACCCTTCCACTAGGGACCCAGCAGTAACAGCACACAGACGCTCATGAGCTATGTTAAGGAGCTTTGTGTGTCGCACTGAGTTTGGAATGCCACCAAAGTAGGAAGCCTTTGTCACTATCCAGAGCAAAGATGCAAGGAGAGAAGGGTCTTCTAAATACAGATGTGAATTTGAGCACCTCAGTGCACCTTGCCTTGTATGAAGCATCGTACCTAAGTTAACTCACAAAGATCCCACAGTAATCTTATTCTCATTGTACAGATTTCTTGCCCAAGGCTTTCCCAATGCCACACAGCAAAGAAGGGATGGGACTAGGATTCAAATCCAGATTTTATCTGTTCTGTGTCATCTTGCTGAGTGCAGTGCCTAGAATACTGTAGGTGCTTGAAAAGCGTTACTTTCTCTTATCTTCCTTTTATGACCCAATTTCAGCGACTCAATTATATAGTTAGAAGGGTCCTTGACAACAGTCACATCCCACCTCTCATTCATGCATTCATTTGTTCATTTCTTCCCTCCTCTGTGACCCCATTTGTAAATTCTCTACTAGGAGTCTCTACTCTGTGCCGAGCTCCATGCTGTGCCCAGTGGGCTCAGGGATGCATCAGGCAGAAATCAAGCCTTCAGGGGAGTCCCTACCCGGGGAGAACAGAATGAGGAGTAAAGCAGGGTTGCCAGATGGCATATTGCTGGTGGTTGGAAACTTTCACATCCACGTAGCTCAGTAATCCAGATGGATTCCTATAGGCCTCATTTTAGTGGTCGCCTTCCACCAGCCTCTGGAGAATGAGGTTCTGCACTCTGTGCTCTGGTGGCACCCTGCATTTTCCTCTTGCAAAGCACTCCCACGCTGCATTTTCATGCCTGTTTTCCCTCTTGTGTCTCCACCAGATGTGAGCCCCAAGAAGGTAAGTACTGGGTCTCCTTTGGTACCCAGCACAGGAGCTAGCACACAGTATTCAAGTTTTGTCGAAAAAATAAATGGATGAAAGGAGTAAACAGCCAGTGCATTAAGTATCTTTCCCCATTTTAGTCATGAGGAGACCCAGCTTTCAGAGAGAAACTTGCCCACAGCCACTCAGATGGAAAGCAGCTAAAGGCCACAGAGAATCCAAGTCTGCTTGGCTATGGGGCCCCTCCTCTTCCTGCCCCTCTCTGCTGCCCCAGCCCTCTCCAGTCCCCACCACCCCCAGACCCTGCCGAGGAAACTGTCCAGGACAGAAACCTGCCATTCCCAGGGCTGAGCCCGGCAGCGCAGCTCTGCCCGCCCGCCTCCACACAGCCCCCCTCTGAATGCCTGTCTGCCAGCCTCGCCTGTCAATGAATTATTGATTTCTGCCCTTGGCAAGCATTGGAGATCTTTGTTGTTGAGCACTCCAGCTTTCGTGAAACTCCAGGAAATAATTGTTCACAGACAGGGTTCTATTAATTACAAAGAGGACTTAATTTCTGCAAGAAGCTGATGGGCCTCTTTCTAAAGCCATTTCCTGAGTTGTAGATAAGGCCCTGGAGCCTTCCTGAACATGGTTTTCAGAGCTCTGTAAGTCCTGAGAGAGGCACATAGATGCTCCTAGGACTCAGAGAGCTCGGAAACCTGTCCCGCAAAGCACCTCACAGCAGGAACACCTGAGGAGCCCCAGGGACACACACTGGGGCAAAGGCCCTCCTTAAAAATTGTGTGGAAACATGGTGGAGTGCAATAAAGCAGGGTGCTTCACCGTTCTATGCCTTCTGGCCAAAAATGCATTTTTCACCATTCCTCCATGTGACAACTGTCAAGTCCCAACCCAAACATGAGCCTGTCCTCAAACCCTGGCTCCTCAAACCTCTCTCCTCCATCTTCAGGCTGATATTCTTCAGAGCTTTCCTTGACGCTCCTTATTCCAGCATCCCTTGAAACTGAGCCTCCAGAGTCAGGCCTGATTTGAATGTTGACTTATTAGTTGTATGACTGAGGGCCAGTTACAACTCTGTGAGCTTTAGTTTCCTTAGATATAAGGTTAGAATAATAACAGTACCCACTATATAAAGTTATTGTAAAAAGCAAATGAGACAATGAATGATAATTTGGCTCAAAGATCAAGAAATGTAACTATTACTGTTCCCTCTCTTAGACCACTAGTTATCACGTTTGATTGTAGTTATTGTTGTCATATCTGTCTTTCCCCCACTAAACCATGAGTTCTTTAAGGGAAAGGATAATGTATCATTCATTTTTGTGTATCCAGTGCTCAGAAAGGGGACCTGGCACAAGTTAGATGCTCCCTAAACAGTCTCTGAATAGAAGGGTGGGTGATCGATGGATGAAGGAAGGCTCTGGTGGTCATCAGTAGAGCCAGATGGTGCAGGTTAATAAATACATGTAAATTGAACTGCATTACTTAAACTGATTCTCCAGGCTCTTGGGTTTTTCCCCCTTTGTCTTACTCTCTCTCTCACTCTCCACCCCCACCAGTCTATCCTCGGAGTACAGTGTGAAGTACAGAAGCAGCTCGAGGCTTTTGTCACCTTAGAACGCTTTGACCAGCTTTATGGCTCCACAATCACCAGCTGCCAGCAGGCCCCAGAGACAAAGAAGTTTGCATCTAGTGGCTCAGTCTTTGGCAAAGGGGTCAAGTTTGCCTTGAAGGATGGCCGAGTGACGACAGACATCATCAGTGTGGCCAACGAGGATGGGCGAAGGGTGGCTGCCATCTTGAACAATGCCCATTACCTAGAGAACCTGCACTTCACCATCGATGGGGTGGACACCCACTACTTTGTGAAACCAGGGCCTTCAGAAGGTGACCTGGCAATCCTGGGCCTCAGTGGGGGGAGGCGAACCCTAGAGAATGGGGTCAACGTTACTGTGTCCCAGATCAACACTATGCTCAATGGCAGGACTAGACGCTACACAGACATCCAGCTCCAGTATGGGGCACTGTGCTTGAATACCCGCTATGGGACGACGTTGGACGAGGAGAAGGCGCGGGTGCTGGAGCTGGCCCGGCAGAGAGCTGTGCGCCAGGCTTGGGCCCGCGAGCAGCAGCGACTGCGGGAAGGGGAGGAAGGCCTGCGGGCCTGGACAGAGGGGGAGAAGCAGCAGGTGCTGAGCACAGGGCGGGTGCAAGGCTACGACGGCTTCTTCGTGATCTCCGTCGAGCAGTACCCAGAACTGTCAGATAGCGCCAACAATATCCACTTCATGAGACAGAGCGAGATGGGCCGAAGGTGACAGAGAGGGCCGAGGCCTGGACTTCTTGCCAAAGACAGCTACTCTTTTGTGGCCGCATACCTGACTGTGTTGTACTTTAAAAACAAAATCCTTTTTTAACAAGTGCAGAAAACAAACAAAATGATACTGGTTGCATTGCAACTCATGCAACATCCTTTTTTTTAAGAAAAGAAAAACACAAATTTGGCCTTCACACATTTTTTGCAAAGAATAGAAGGTATTTTTTTTTTCTGTAGTGTGATCACGATGAAAACTTTATTGTCTTTTGTTCCTAGAGGATTTTTCCTTGTTGTTTGGGGTATGTTTCTCCTCTCTGAGACACATCTCCTGGGGTGTGTCCTTGTCCGTCCCTCGGTACCCAGTGTGATGTGAGACATGAGTGTCTGTGCTAACTTGTCTCATGTACAACCCTTTCTTCTCCAACTGGGGTCAAGCAGGAATGATGGGTGCAGACAGTAATGGGCCAGTACAACATTCCTTCCAAGGGGGCCTGGGAGGAGGGTCTTAGGACCTGAAGCTCCTTGGCTAAGCTCCCACAGCTGAGTGGTGGGTTTTTACTCACTGTGTTCTATGCCTCTGGAGGACCACAAGTGGCATCGTCTTGCTCTGGGGAATTTCATGATATCATTCAGCACCTTTTTCAAGCTGCCCCAAACTCCTGTCCAAGCTTTATACTTTGATGCTAAATGAAACCCCCACCCCTTTTGCAAATCCTGTGTAGTTGTTGGTGCCACCTCCATGCTGGGATAGAGAAAGTGTCTCCCAGGTCCTTTTCCCCAGTCTGGTGACATAATATTCTGGGACCAAAAGCCTCATTCTCCCCAGGAGGAGAAAGCTCCCAGGATGTCTGTGCTTAGTTGATCTTCCATGAAGTTCTTTTTCATCTCCTCCTCTCTCCCAAAGCTAGATGTGAGAACCAGCACTGCACAGCAAGCCCTTAATGTGGGCACCATGTCCAGGGATGGGTAGGTATCCCTGCAAAGAGATGACAGTGGTGGCAAGGGCACAGCCTGCCTCCTGAGGGGAAACCCTCTCCCCATGACTTGGGTGTCTTCCTTCCCCTGCTCAGCTGCCACCACTGAGAATTAGGAGTATGGCAAGAGATACCTGGTAGCCTTTGATTCTAGAAAGATGCTTAAGAAAACCGTGAGCCAAAGAGAGCAAGGGCATGAGCCAATCATCCTTCTAACTAACTCCTGAAGTCCCCTCTGCCTCTCATATATGGGCTGATTGCAGAGCTGGGATGCATCAGGATAAGCTTTCAGGAAATCCCTGAAGTTCTTATAGAACAGCTTCACCTCTAGAGAAGCCCAGTCTGGGTTTTTTTAAAGGTAAGAAGAAGAGAGGAAGAGTCAATTTGGTGTGACCTGCCTGGGTCATGCAAGCCCACCAGGCTTGGGGGCAGGTCCCAAGGCAGGTGACCCTGGATCAGGGAGGCCAGGCTGGCATGGCTTCTGCAGAGACCTGTGCCTGCATTGTCAGGAAGAGGCTCGAGCCCCCTCAGGAGCAAGTCTTGCCCCCACCTGAAGGACAGGCCAGGGGACACCGTGAGGGCAGGGAGAAGGACTCCTTGTTCAAAGATCCCATTCCTGGTTCATCTACCTAATTGCCATTGTCATCACCACTCACAGGAGGCTCTGGGAGACAGGAGAGGAAGCCAAATGCTTCCTTTTAAGCTGGGCTTCTTAGAAAATGAGACTTTTATGGGTTACATTTACATTAAGTGTGGAAAATGAATTCTGAGTCTGAGCTATTCCCCGTGGAAACCTTGTTGGACTGATAAGCTCATGGCACCTTTATAGCCTTACTCACAGAGACTCCAGAATATTACACGAGTTAATGAAACCAAGAAGGTCTCTTACTGCATAAAAATTGGAGCAAGATGTGGTCTGAGTTCTGCTGGCAGAGGGAGGCATCTGGAGCTTCTCGGGGAGCAGAGATTTCGCCTTATGTCATCCCACTGGGATTAAGGATGTGTTTTGCTAAGTGCTCTTTCCTGTTTCCAAAAAAGTCACACTGCCATGACAGTGTGCCTCAGCCTGTCTGTCCACTGGTTGCCCATCGCCTCTGGTCCAGGGCTCTGCCGAATCAGGTTCAGTGCTCCTCAGCCCCACTGTGTATGGCATGAGCTGGGATGGGGACTCCCATCTGGCAGGATTGTTCTTGGATGGGATGGAAAACAGTTTGGCCTGAAGAACACAATTTTTTGGTTGTTGTTTTTTGTTTGTTTGTTTGTTTGTTTGTTTTTGTTTTTTATCCAAAAGAGATTTATGCCTCTCAAAATGTACTCTTGGTATAAAGGACCTTTGGGCAAATCTCTCCTGCCCAGTTGATCAGCCCCATCCTGGCTGCCTGATATCAGTCAAGATCTGCTGGGCACGTGCACTTGGAGGTCAGAGAAAGCATGTGATCCAGGGAAACCATCATCCCCACACTTTTCTAGCCCTCTGTCCTTCTCCACTGCCACTTCCCCAAAGAAATGTGTAGACTTTTAAGGTTCAAAAGACATAGAATTATTGGGTATTTCTTTTTTTTTAAAGTAATGGTCTTGTGGTTTTCCTGGGCTACATACCACCATAGAGGCCCAGCTTCTGTAGAGGGAGAAGTGGAATGATCCCCAAGCTTTAGAGAAAGGGTATCAGTTGTGAGACAGGCAGCAGGAGGCACCTCAGGTTCACGTGGGTGGATTGTGTTGGAGATGGCACTTCAGCCCTTCTGTTTGGTTTCCATTCAGGCTGACAGTGCCTCAGTGCATCCCCTCTCAACCTGTTCTCTTGCTGAGATCGGCAGTTCTAATCCCATGATGAAGGGCATTTGAAGGCAGACTTCACTGTATGTACTTAGCTGGCTTTAAGCATCAACTCTCGTCCTGATGGCATCTGCCCTCTTGGCACTAACCAACTCAATCTGTCCATTTGTTATCATGAGCAGCCCTCCCTCACTGGCCCATGTTCATGATCATGCAGAATGTTCTAACAGAAGGTCTATTTTACAGTAGACCTTTCCCACCCTGCACAGCTGCCAGTTGACCCTCATCCTCAGTCTCTCTCCTGCTGCCTGATTCCCCAACTTTGTTTTTCATAAGGGATTTCCTTTTTCCTACCTTCCCAACAGCACTGGAGGGCTGAGCTGTGACAACAGGAAGAACAGGAAGACACTCCATGGTAAACTGCACCTTTGTCAGCCTCTGACACTTGCCTCTCAGAATTGTTGACTGAGAATTAACCCCAGAACCACACCAGTGCCCAAATTGCACTTAGGGATGGAGGATTTGAAACATTCTCTAAGAAACTGAGTGGAAGGTGAGGATGGCCAGGAGGTGTGCTTTCAAATAACCAGGATGGGGCACCAGCAGATGCAGAGGGATGTGAGTCGAACTGGGTAATATGTTATAACCATGGAACAAGGAGAACAAATTTTAAAAAAGAAGAAGGACCTTTTCAGCTGTTACTTTTAAGTATCACCTTTATAGATGGCAGGGATTTCTGTTATGCAAAGACAAGGCTTTCAATGTGAAATCTTAGAATGCAGTTTTACCATTTGCAGCCTTATATTTGCAGCGGCCACATGGTGAGAGCGGTGATGCTGAGCTTTGTACCCAGGAGGAATGAAGCCCGCAGCAGGGTCCTGGGCTGTGGGACTTGATCATCAGATGCTCAAAGTCCAGTCTCTCCTCCATTCCTCACAGCAGCCCCTAAGCCCAAGAGCTGGTCCTGGTCCTGTCAGGACACCTGCTTCCCGAGGGGTCCCAGCAAGAATCCAGGCTCTCCTTTCCCTCGGGATCTTCATTAGGATAAAAAGCTCTCCATTCAAGGCACAAAATTCCCAGCTAGGTTTATATACTAGTCTATATTTTATTGGAGGGGAGGGGATTAGGAAAAGAACTCTGTAGTTCAAGGCCCTTTCATTTAGCCTTCCAAAAACAGCAAACTCATTTAAAGACTCATTGCTCAGGTGATAGAGAGAAACTTTATCCTCACCAACCTTTACATTCTAGAAACCAGCCTTGTGTACTTACTTGACTGCCACAGAAAGTGGTGAGCTCTTAGGTTTCATTATGAATGTGGATAATCAGAGGAGGGGCGGCCTGGTTGGGGGCCAGTGTTGTGTTTCTCACCCGCTCTGGAATGCCAAAGGCATGATATTGGGTGACCTCCTGGTCCCCAAGAAAATGTGATTTATTCTGAGGGGCAAACTGCCAAGGGAGAATTGACCCTTGGGCAGGCTCAGCTATCCTGGCAGAAGCTGAGTTACAGGTGTCTGGCAGTGCCTCAGCAGCCCTGGATTCACCCGACAACAGAATTCCACTTTTCTAAGTCCGCCTGTTGTTCTGAGGACTTCTGAACCCACAGCTTTGGCAAAGAGACTTTGTACCAAGCTGCCTCTGGACGACCAACACTGGAGACTCTGGCCTTACCATGTGGAAATAGTTTTCCTGAAGTCTGGAACTAATTTTGAGAAGTTTTTTTCTCAACACTTTTGTGTTTCTAACACTGTATCTTGACTGTGTAAATACCAACAAGGCTGTAAATAAATGCAGATGTAGATACCTTCTAGAAAAAGAAAAAACATAAAAACAAAACAGAAGTGATCCTGTGTAGCCTTCGTTGACAAATAAAAGACTATTTTGTGTTTAAAGGTGTTTGGTGGCCTTTGTTTGGAGATTGCCAGTCCCAGCCCAGAACCTGTGCTCTGGCTTCTTGAGGACCTGGGAGAAGATGAGTCATAGCCCCCAAAGTCCCTTGTAACCTTCCAGGTCACAGCTGTCCTGAAGAGGGATTTCCAGAGGGTCACAGAGACCTAGAGGCTTAACCTTACAGCTGGATGAGATGTGACTGGAGCTACATGGCTCCTAGGCCACTACCTGTCCCCTCTGTACTTGGAGGGGACAAATTCCCAGGGGCCAGAGAACCAACCCTGCCCTGACACAGGGCCTGCGCCCTACCACTAGGCACACAGATTGCCCACTGTGCCAGGGCCTTCCACAAGGAGTATAACTGGTTGCACCTTTAAAATAAATGAACGTATATCTACCATGCAAATAATTGTAATCATATAGCATAACATAGAGAAAGAAGAAAATTCCTTTAGCGCTGTGTGTTTCCCCCTCTGTGTGTTCTTCATGTTTTGTTGTTACTGTTTTTTATTTAAGTTGTTGGTGTTGTGTAATCACATCACACAAGTAATTTTTCAGCCGGGTTTTCTCACTCAACCTCACGCTTAACCTACCTGCCGTAGGAGGCAGGGACAACAGCTGGTCGCTTAAAAAACTGCATTTGCTAAGCCCAGCTCCCCCAGTGTGAATGGCAAATCCTATGAAAACTCAAGTGATTGTCCTTTGAGGATAGGAATAAGAGATGAGGTTCTCGTCTGTCTCATAAGCCTCAGAAATGACCCACCACCAGGCCCTTGGGGAAGAAGCTCTTCCTTCTACCCTGGCCGCCGTGGGCCCTCCAGGCACTTTGGTGGTGCCAGAGGCACTGGCAGTGGTAGGAAAAAAAACCCACTTTTTTAATCAGGCCACACTGGGTGCAGAACTTGGCTCTAGCACTTACTACGTTCTCTTCAGCAATCATTTAACTCCTCTTAGCCCACTACCCTTTATAATGTGCAGAATAAGCTGGTCAGCCCGGCACTTCAGATCCCAGCCAAACCTACCATTTCCAGCCAATGCAATGGAGAAGGTGCACCAGGCCTCCTCCGCCTCGCCCCATCTCTCCCCCACCTCCACTGCAGTCAGCAGTGTAAGGATGTGCACCAGCCCCAGGTGCTGCCATTTTGTGCAGCCTTTGCACACGCTGCTTCTCCAAGCCCAGCTGAAGGAAACTCCCCAAGCCCTCTCACTATCGGTGCCCCTCTCAGAAGGCACTCACTGAGCCTCCGCCACATTCCAGGCACTTTTCAAGACTGAACTATGGGTGTGAACACCTCACAACCAACCAAGACTGTATCTAATCTGTGTGTGCCCGGTGCCCTGTGGGTCACCCCAAGGTAAGCTTTTCCTCTGTCTTAAAGGCGCACTCTCTCTGATGTATTTGAGAAAGAGAAGGCTGACTCCTATGACCTTGTTTTTTGTTTTTTTTATTTCTTTTTTGAGACAGGGTCTCACTTTGTCATTCCTTGGTAGAATGCCGTGGCATCACAGCTCACAGCAACCTCAAACTCTTGGACTCAAGTGATTCTCTTGCCTCAGCCTCCCAAGTAGCTGGGACTACAGGCACCCACCACAATGCCTGGCTATTTTTTTTTTTAAAGACTGCAGTCTCCCTCTTGCTTAGGCTAATCTTGAACCTATGAGCTCTAGCAATCCACCTGCCTCAGCCTCCCAGAGTGCTAGGACTATAGGTGTGAACCACCTCACCCAGCCTCCTGTGCTCTTCTGAGTGGAGGCCACACCTCTGAACTGGCTCCCCAGCCTCCTCAGCTGCCCTCCTAAAGTAAGAAAAGGCAGAGAACAAGGGCCTCTCCTCTCTAGCATGACTCACCCCCTTGTTCTCTCTGTAACTCTGTCCTGTCCCCCATGAGCCCACCATCAAGGTTGTATGGAAGTCCAGGACTTTCCTGACCCATTGGAGGCCATGGAGAAAATTACAACGTATGAGGAAAGGACTTTAAAAGTGAATAACATGTCTTTTCCCACATCCAGAGGAGTGTCTAAGAAGTTAAACCTCTCTGACAGGGACTTTCCAATTGGTCACATCCCATTCTGACCTTGTTTGCAGGCTCACACTAGCAGTTCTGTGGGAGTCCCTCCTTCCAGCCCCACACTCAGATTCTCTCTCCACCCCTTGGGAAACTCCATCCCTACCTGAGGGCCCACCTCTGCCCCCATCAGGCAATCCAGCTTTCATTTCTCAAGCCTGAGTTCATCAGTATGGAATAACCCCGGGTGGGCACCAGCCCTCTTCTAATGTACCATGGGCAGCAGAAGTTGCAAATACATTCTTTATGTTTTCAAGACTCCAAAACATATTTGTGGAGATACATGCACATACCTTACAAGGACAAGTATCAATGCTCAGGGACAATATAGTCTTAAACGCACAGGGAAGAAAAGAAGCATTTCCTATCTGCCCTATAATCTGCGAGCCCATCCCACCCACCCATTGGGAAGTCAGGAGCTGACATTTTACAAAGATCTTTCAAAATGTGCCACTCCCAAGACTCCCAGACTTCTGTAGTACACCTATTACTAGGCCAAGACGCAATTGATGTTTTGAAATTGCTTCTAATGAATATCTAATATCTTAAGGTAATAATCTGTGGTATGGGAATGGAGGAAGGGAGTCATTCTTTCAGATAGAAATATCTATTATATAACTTAGTGGATGAAGGGATGATTGTACAAATTAATGCCATAGCTAGGCCCTTGGTGGTGTCTGAAGGAAGAATTACAATTAATCAGCAACCATTTATAACGAAATTGAAAAAATAGTACTTCGTTTTATATTGAATTAGGAAAAAAACCTCAAATAGCAAATACGTTACTCAGAAATAAGAACAAATCAGGAGGTATCACATTATCAGACTTCAAGCTATACTATAAATCTATAGTGATCAAAATAGTCTGGTACTAGCACAAAAACAGAGAGGTACATTTATGGAACAGAATAGAGAACCAATAGATGAACCAGCTACCTATGGCTATCTGATCTTTGACAAGCCATTCAACGTTTATTAAACAAATCTCACAAATGACATTGACTAAAGGCTACTGGGGAAGAGACAGGATGTGTTCTATCAACCAATCCATGACAAAGGCAATGTAGAAAATAAATGACAGTGATAGAAGAGGAAGGGTCTGATGGGGGGGATAGTGTGAGATGGCCAGTGCTCAGACAGAACTTCCTGACACTGTATCATCTGAGAGCTGTAGAAGAGAGAAGCATCCGGCCTCAAGTAGGGTGGATTTCATGCAAACTGGGGAGGAGATGTGTGATGCAGTTGAGGTCAGAGTGAGGAGACGGACCAGCTTGCCTGGAACTTGCAAGGTTTGGCTTGAGGGGGAAAGACAAGCTGAGAACCAGCCTGAGCTTCATGGTTTAAAGTGACCATTCTGGTTGCTGAGTGTGTGGTGGATGGGGCTCAGAGAAAGAGGAAAGAAGCTCAGAGCAGGAGAGGCAGGCTGGGAGAGAGGCACTGTAGAACTGGGTAGGGCACATTGGATGGATGGATGGAGAACACAATATCTCCATGGTACTTGATGATTTTCAAAACACTTTCACATCCTGCACAGCCAAAAGCATGTATTTTGATACTGTAATGACATCTAAACATACATGGAAAAATATATATTTTTGTTCCCTTCACGGGACCGAAGTTGAGTGCTTCCCTGGGCACATTATAGCAAAGAGCTGAAGAGGTGTGAAATTGTTTGTTTATTCTACAAGAAATACTCAAAAGATAAAATCTATTTGAGAAGGTATATAATTGACACAATTTAAAAAGGAGAAAGCATCACATGACTTAATGTGCACCCCAATTTCTTAGCTCACCTGCTGAAACATATGAAAGGAAATAGGTTCTGAAAGTAATGCTTCATTCCTTTACTAGATCTAACTGGAAGTGTAGACAGAAAGAAACAGCAGGATTCAAAACAATTGCCAGAAAAGCTAAGTAAGTGCTCAATGCATGAATGTAACTGTATATGCCATATAAAAGAACACAACCAATTTATGTGAAATTTCTTGAAAAGTATTAAGCAACATGGAGATACAGTGCGAGTAAATGATAAATGAATTATTTTCTAGAATTAAAGTACTAGGAAGGGTTTCATTATCATTGTCAAAACTAAAAAATCTCTGTGCATTATAGGAAATATTAGTTTGTCTAGAAAAAAATATAGAAGGAGAATCTTCAAATTTTTTCATCCCAAGTTTTATAAGTTTTGAAATAAAACTTAAACATGCATATGTGTTTGCTTTACCTAATATCCTACCAATTAATGTAAAGAACAAAATAATAAATAGCAATTCTGAATTTTCATGAAAGTCACTAAAATAATAAGTTATTTTAAATATTTAAAAAACCTAAAAATTTTATAATAATAGACACTTTATCATTTTCTTATTAGGGAGCATACAATTATACTATTCTTATGGTTTGATACCCGAATTTACCATACATATAGAGGTAGTTAATATGCACTTAAGTTATCATATTTCAATGGTTCTAGGGCAGCGGTTCTCAACCTGTGAGTGGTGACCCACAGGAACTATATTAAAGGGCCTCGGCATTAGGAAGGTTGAGAACCACTGCTCTAATTGTAATTTTTACAATTTAATACTTACCAAATATTGAAGTATCTTACTCCACTAATATAAATATTTAATAGTGTTTCTCTTCTTTCCTTGATAATTTTTTTTAATTGGGATGGCACATACTGTAAAGTATATCTTACTTCCAAAGAAATCCATTGTTAAAATTATCATAAAAGCACATACTTAACAAATAAAAAGGATTCATTAGGAGGGCAAAAATGGAATGTGAAATCTTTAATATACAATCATCAAATACAAAAGTCACTATGAAAGTTGTGACACAGACCGTGTTATGATCCGTTGCTTTGCTTCCGAGAAACCCAGTGGACGGCGTCCTTTCTGACTCCCCGTGCAGGGCTCAGCTCCACTTCTGGGGACCGCTGGGAGGGTTTCGTTTGTTTCCATCCCTGCTGCACTCCATGTAAGTCAGCTACGGAGCTGGGAAGCAACCACTTTAGTTCTATAATTTCCTATGATGTTGGAAGTAGGTAAGAGAGAACTGCCATTAAATCCAAGAACAGGGGAGGAGAGGGCTGGGCATGTCCCTTCCCAGCCAGAACGGTGTGCAGGAACATGGCACACCTCCTGGGTAAGCGACACAACTGCAACTTAGACTTTACCTTACACATGCAAACAAAGTAAACTACCTTATGGACCCTCATATTAATTGGGAATAAACATAAATAAATAAAAATGAAAGTAGGTTTAATGGGTCTCAAAGCCTTGAACACTTGCAATGGGTTTTTGGGGACCTGACTCCTTGTGCACCAATTTTTCAGTGGTTTTAAGAAGTTAGAACAGGCCAAATTCCACTGAAAGGGAAGGAGAGGAGTGAGCAGCTGACAACTGCTGTGAAGAAACATCACTGCTGTGGAAAAATGTCTGCAAAAACAATAAAGTGACATTGAAGGATATTGAAGCAGCACTACGGATTGGACTGCTGTCAGTGTCCAAACTCCTGCATGATTATCTTGGTGTGAGGAAAATTTCATCCCAATGGTGCCTCGCACTTTGACAGGTGAGCAAAAGCGCATCTGTGTTAAGTGGTGTGAAAAGATGCTGTTCAGAGGAGACGGAGGCGAGTCTAGACACGTTTCTGACATTGTTGCTTATGATGAAACCTGGATTTGCCATTTCGATCCAGAGAAGTATTAGTCAACGGCGTGGATTTTTTTTTTTCCTTGATGAAAACCCAACAATAGTGGAAGAGCCCAAAGTGTGGAATGGAAAACACAGCAACTTACTTCTCCAACAGCACTCATGTGGCCCTGCTCCTCTGGAGGAACCAGAGACTTTCACTGCTCAGTGGGACACAGAAGTTAGGCAATAAAAGTTTCCCAGAAGCTTCAAGAACTGCAGACAAAAACAGGACTGCAAAGGATGATCTTACACCACGACAATGTGTGTCCCAACAGCCAACGTCACCAGGGGACCAACTTACACTGTGACAATGTGTGTCCCAATAGCCAACATCACCAGGGGACCATCTTACACCTATGACAATGTGTGTCCCAACAGCCAACATTGCCAGGAGACCATCTTGTACCATGACAATGTGTCCACCCACACAGCCGACATCACCAGGGGACCATCTTACACTGAGACAATGTGCCAACCCACACAGCCTACATCACCGGGGACCATCCTACACTGTGACAATGTGTCCACTCCCACAGCTGACATCACCAGGGGACCATCTTACACTGTGACAATGTGTCCACTCCCACAGCCGACATCACCAGGGGACCATCTTACACCATGACAATGTGTCCATCCACACAGCCGACATCACCAGAGGACCATCTTACACCATGACAATGTGTCCACCCACAAGGCCAACATCACCAGGAGACCATCTTGTACCATGACAATGTGTCTACCCACATAGCCGACATCACCAGGGGACCATCTTACATCGTGACAATGTGTCCACCCACACAGGAGACCATCTTACACTGTGACAATGTGTCCACCCACACAGCTGACATCACCAGGGAACCATCTTACACTGTGACAATGTGTGTTCACCCACAGCCAACATCATCACCCAGTACCTGGAGCCCCAGAGGTTTAACACTTCCACTCTCCAGTCCTGCCCTGGCCCCATGTGATATTTTTCTGGTCCCTAAAGTCAAATATCACATGTGGGAAAGAAGGTTTTTCAGCTCTGAAGAAGCTGTTCACACCTACCAAATAAGCTTACTGCACTTGAAGATAATGAGTGGAATGAGTGTTTTCAAAAATAGTTTACATGAATGCAATGTGCATAGAATGTCATTTTGATTATTTTGACAAAATACAGTAATTAGAATGATTTTTGTTTCTTAATTTTTGTATATTTCAAAACTTTCATAGCGTCCCTCATACAAGTCAGTAAACTTTATTAGATGACTGAAAAGTCCTTGTAATTGCTAATACAGAATGATGCTATTATTTATGGAGTTCTGTAATAGTTTATTTCAGTGTCCATGTCCACAAATTTTTTAATGGTAAACAAACCAAAAATATAGAAAATGTAGAATGCACAAAATAACAGAGCATAAATGTAGACTGCAAATTTAAGATCAGATTTAAAATTTAAGATCAGAGCTAGACAAGCTCATCCAATTTTAATGCTACTCTGGGTATACATTTTCTTTCTTCCCCTCTGGCAGCATTTTAAGCCAAAGGCTTTGAAAGAATACACTCAATCACCATTCTAAGAAAAATCATAGTATTTTGATCAAGTATGATATATAGTTTTCCATTATCAAAGAAAGACTTTGCTTATAAAGTTCACCATTGAAACTAAAAGATTTAATGGAAACTTTCTTGATCTCAGCAGGATGAATCCTATCTATCATTCTCACAACATGAAGTACTTGAATACTGTCTCTAATCTATTTCACTGTAGACCCTGCAAAGTTCTCTATTTTTACTAAAGATTGAAGTCTTTAAGTTTTTGCAGAATCTATAGTGAAATACTGCAGACTGAATACATGACTTTATCACCAACCCCAATAGTCACGATGAAGGAATTAACAAGACGTTAATCTATAAAGACAATGAAAATGAAAAGGTAAATCTCAGAAAACAAGAAATTTTTATTTTTATTTATTTATTTTTTATTTTTTGCAGTTTTTGGCCGGGGCCAGCTGCCATTCCAGTATATGGTGCCGGCACCCTACTCCTTGAGCCACAGGCACCTCCCAGAAAACAAGAATTTTTAAAAATATTTTAGAAGCAGGAAAGCTAGTAGCCCATCAGTAACTATGTATGACAAAGGTGTTATTTAGGAGCTTAAAGATATGAAAAGCCAAGAAATTAAAAAGTGCACATCTCAGAACCCTTGAAAGTTCAAGAATTAGAGTCACAAGGAGCGCACTACTTTTTTTTTGGCACTACCAAAAAAAAGAAAAGAAGAAGAAAGAAAAAAAGAAAAGAAAAAAGCAGAAATAAACTATGCAGTTTCAAAATGGAAGGCATGGCTGAAGGGAGATCTTTACAGGGCAGACCCCGAGGGCACATGAGAAGCACAGAGCAATTCTTCTCTTCCCAGGCTCCTCAGGGCGCATCCTCTCTAGCAAGGCTGAACGAAATGCCCCTGGACTCAGGGCACTAGAGCTAGGTCAGAGATTCTAGAGCCCAAAACTGGGAAACTGAACAAAAGATGCCATATGAGGAATAAGACCCAGTGGGACTCTCAGGATCTTAGGTTATATCTCCAGGCGTGAAACTGAGGATATTCCCTTCAGGGAAATTGGTGAGGATAGGAGGAAATGTCAGTCAACTTTGGCCACTGTGGAGCCTTAAGGAACTGGCCAATCCCTGCCTCATTGAAATCTTGGTGCCGAAAATCTTGCCCTTACAAGAGTAGTTTGTGGTTAGAATTTTGGTGCTTTATTCTAGAATCTTAGAAGAGAGCTAGGAATCACCTGATACTTAAGAAATGAAGGCAACGAGAAATGTAGATGCTGAAATAAACACTAGCCAGGAGTAACGAAGATGATCTTGAGATCAAGAGACGACTTTAAATACACTACAATTATGTTTACATACACTAACATTATTATTATATTTAACATATATAATTTACAATTTTTACATGCATAAGTATCTATATGCACAGATATGTGCATAGTTGATCAACTAAATGTGATGGACAAAGACATTTCTGGTTATGTAAGCTCTAAAAATTTTACTCTTTTTTTTTTTTTTAGAGACAGAGTCTTATTTTATCACCCTCGGTAGAGTACTGTGGTGTCGCACAGCTTACAGCAACCTCCAACTCCTAGGCTTAGGCGATTCCCTTGCCTCAGCCTCCCGAGTAGCTGGGACTACAGGCACCCGCCACAACGCCCGGCTATTTTTGTTTTGTAGTTCGGCTGAGGCCGGGTTTGAAACCGCCACCTTCGGTGTATGGGGCCGGCGCCCTATTCGATGAGACACAGGCTCCGCCCTAACATATCATTTTTTAATAAGCTACTGGATGATGTGAGTCTTACCATGAGTGTAGAGTGAGTAAATGAAGAAAATGGGAAAATGGAGAATGTAGGAAACAGTTAATACAACAGAGGAAAGAGACAAATGGAAAAGTTCTAGGATAATGGTTGTGTTACATTTCACTAAAAACTAATTTTGATTGGAGCATAAGGACAGAGGACTCCAGGAAAAGGATCTCCAGGGAAAAAATAAAAAGTTAATATATTCTCTAAGAGTTTGAATGTATTAGAAGGTTTGCAATTATGTTGGAGAGTCTACAGGTGAATTTCTAACAAGTATATTAAAAATTAATAAGTTGTTTAAAGCTACAAAAGTTCACCTTAGAGAATTTTACAAGAAATTTCTATATTCAATATCAACTGATTAGAGTGTATATAGCCATTATAAACACCACATGTTTACCCCTAAATTTTGAGGGGGATCTGAGAAGGAAAAGTATGTAGAAGTGGAACTCGGTACAAAAGATCAGGAAAAAAAATCCCAATGTGAAAAATAATTATGAAACAGTAACATTGGCATCTTTTGGCCAGAATTCAGTACAAAAGGGGCTAGGAAAATGGATGACTATTTCTGCTCTAGGTCTTACAATGTTCTTTGATATATTAAAATAGGTACAAAATTTACATTGATGAAAACTAAATTCCAAAACTAAAAAATTTAATGTACATGGGAATGACTGTTCTGTAAGCAGTCATTGTATTTTACCTACAATGCAGCCCTCCTCTGAGGATCCAGCTTCAGCTGAGCCCTTCTGTAGGGAAGGCCATTCATGGCTAATGTCCTGTGCCCAGTGCCTGGTGGGTGAACCATCTTCCCTGTTCCTCATTACAGCTCTGAACCTTTCTCCCCTCTTCTTACATATGTATCTTCTAGAAACTGCCACCCACTACCTGCCTTTGTGGTTTTATTCTGTGACCTCCCTGTCACACTTCTTCATTATTGAAGACTTTCACACTCATGTGAGTTCCTTGTTGACAATGTGTGTATTTTGTTATGTCTTAATAGAGTTAATTTAAAAAATTAAAAAGGGAGAAAATTCAGTGGCACAGGCTCCCAGAGTCTATTCAATCATTGATCAAGGTGACAATATCTAGGGACATAAGAGGGACAGCAAGGTGCAATTCAGTGAGAAGTTCAGCCTGACAAACTGTAGGAAGGTATAGGTAAGGTGAAACAAGCAGCTTTCAAATAGGAAAGCTCGTGATCTAATGTCTGTTGTTTAGAAACCACATACTTATATACACACACACACACATAATTGAGAGGACACATACACCCAAAGCAAAGAAAATAGCAGATTTGGAAAGAAGATATTGGGGACAACAAATCCCAAATCAAACCTTTGGATGATACTACTTCAGTCATCACACTTGTTCCACACTATTCATGTAAAAATATAACATGGCCTCATTTAAACACAATACTCAAAATGCAACTAAAAGGGAAATAAGATTGGAGAGAGAAAAAAAGGTATGTGAAAAAATTAATAGAAACATTTCTCCATTTCAATTAGATGATAACAAATTGAAACCACCACAAAGGAGTAGAAGAGTCAAAGAAGAGATTATAAGATTTCAGAGAAGAAAACAAGAAATTATACGAAGACAGAATAACACACAGAGTGAGCTAACAGACCTCAGTAGAGAAAGAAAAGAGCAATGCAGGAACACCAACGAGAAGAGAGCAAGGCTTTAATCAACCTATAATAACATTATTAAAATCAAGAAAGAAACGTTATGAATTGGCTAGAGAAAACAAAATTAAATGAAATGGAAAATGACAACATTTTGCAGCTGAATAGATAGCACTTTTCTGGAAAATAACAGCAAAAAAGTTTCAAAGTAGGCATGTTAGTTATTCTTGAAAGAGAGAACTCATCAAATACAATTTTCAAAGGTATTTTACAAGATAACCTCCTTAAAATATGAGCACATCATGTCCTAAGAAAAATTGGCACAAACAGTCAAGATTATCCCAAGGCATATTCTGTTAAATTTACTGAACTTTCATGATAAGGAAAGAATCACATAGACGGTCTGGTTCAAAAAGCACACCCCAAGCAAAAAGAAAATCAGGCCATCTCAGATTCCTCCACAGCACCCTCACAGGGCAGGTAGAGTACCCAAAGATACTGTGTGTCCAAGTCATTCTTCAACTATAAAGAAAACAGATATTTTTCAGGTAGACAGGATGTCAAGGATTACAGTATTTATGAGCTTTGGTCATAAAACTATTGAAATCCATCCAAAAAAGAAAAAACTATAAATCTAAAAAAGAAAAAAAAGGATAATCAGAGGTGAGCCTGAAAAGCAATTTAAATATTGAGCTAAAGCTAAAAATGTGTGGATATCATGCAGACATTAGAGAATAAAATTGAAATAATCATGCTGTTTGAGTTCAATTTTTCAAATTTATACTCAAAACCAAGTGTAGCCTACATGACAATCTGGATAAAATTATCAAACTTTCTGAGCTGCTTTTTCTGAAAAAACATTTAATACTGTTTCATGGTATCCATGTTTCTATCTGATGGAAGATGTGGTACATTATTTTTTGGATGTCTACCAGACCACAATTTCCCCCATTGAGTCCCTCTGCCCATGTGCCCCATCTCATAGACAGAGATCACTGGATATAAATGCATAATTAACCCAGCTAGACCAGTGAATTCTTCTCCCCTATGGGTTGAGATTTAAACATAGACACTGCAGATTGATGATATATAATGCCAGAATATGAATTATGGCCCCAAAAAATTCTATTATGTAGAGAAATAAAATAGATGTACAGAAGAGAGATCAGCCCAGTTGAAAGTAAAGATGGTAGCTCTTCATGTTTATAACCTTCTTAAAGTTTAATATTCTTTCTGCCTTAGGCTTCCATGACACATCAGTGTTCATAACTTCTCTTTTACTTAAGTTGATTTGAGTAGATTTCAGTTATTGGCATCAAAAATAGTGGTAAAGAAAACATAGATTAGTATGAGAAATGAAATTATATTTAATAATTTATTTAAAAATACATAAAACCAAATGAATTAAAGAGGAATCCAGGGTAAGGGGCAATGATGATTCTACTATCAAGAAAATAGGAAATCAGCAGTTCTGTTTGGCAAAAAAATTGTTCAGCTGTAATTGTTAGCCCTGGCTATTCAGACCATATTTCTGCAAAAAGAATACCATGGCCAATTTAAAGATATCGGAGTATGCAGATTACAATTTGTGAAGTATACAGCAACAGAGGTGGACTGAAGACCAGAATTTTCTACAGACAGAAATAAATTTTTTTATAGAGAGAGGAGAAGGCAGTGATAGTACCTTAAAACTACTCTGTTCACACTCAAGAAATGGTGGTACTTGCCAAAATGCAGCATCTAAATTATTTTAATGATCATACATCTTGAACTTAGACTGATGTCCTTATTTGAAAAAGAAATATATAGTATACCAACATTCGTATTAGCAACATGTTATTAATAGAAAAGGATAAGAAAAGAATAATTACCCATGGGCTCCTTCCTGAGCGAGAGTACGACGACCTCCTACTGCATGGCGTACTGTGGCTCCAACCTAACACAAAAGAAAATGCATTAAGAACCCAAATTGCATTTCATAACTTGGGAGTAATATACATGAGTAGATAGAAGAACTGCACCTGCTGGTGCTTGTATTCTCTTGAGCCTTAAAACTAAAGCTATTAAGCAGAAAGAAAAATGGTATCAGAAAAAATCTCAGGAAGAAATGTTGATGAAAATGATAAACCCAGCTCTGACAATTCCACCAAGCTAATCCATGGAATACCATGTTGCATTAAGTACTCTGGCTTAGTTGACTATAAATAGAGCTCCCTAAAACCGTACAACATCAACAAAAATGTTAGCAAAGTCTATAAGATTATCAACATCAAAAAGAAGACTCAGCTTGGTGCCTGTAGCTAAATGGTTAGTGCGCCAGTCACATACACTGGGACTGGTACGTTCAAAGTTAGCCCAGGGCCTGCCAAACAACAATGACAGCTACACCAACAACCACAATAAAAAGCCAGGCATTGTGGTGGACACCTGTAGTTCCAGCTACTTGGGAGATTGAGGCAAGAGAATCATGTAAGCCCAAGAGTTTGAGGTTGCTGTGAGCTGTGATGCCACTGCACTCTACCTAGGGCAAGATAGTGAGACTCTGTCTCAAAAAGGAAAAGAAAAGAGAAAACTCTAAACCTAATCAACAGAACATGAATGATTCAAACCAATATAGGAAACTTAACATGGAGGATGTGTCTAGACAAGACTACAAAGGATTTTGGCAAAGAGAGACAGGATTCCTACAGACTGTAGCCAGCATTTTTGTGAGCACTCTCCCCAGTAGTCTCTTCAGGGTGGCTTAAAGAACGTGGAATAAAGAAATTATACTGGTGGGCAGAACCCAAGGCTGCTACAATCGCTAACTATGGCGTTCAGTCTACTTCACGGAACTGAGTCAACAGACTCAAAAGTCCATGATGTTAACTGGTCGGTCCCTCTCCTTCAGATTAAATGCATGCCTTCCCTTGAATCTCAACTGTATCTCAGAGAAAGAAATTTTGGTGTCACCAATGTGATGAGATACAAAGCAAAGGCATACTAAATAAACAATGCTTTTTATTCGGTTCTATTTTATCTCTGACCATGTTAAAATTTTACATTTTAGTCAAGATAAATGCTAAAAACAGAGCAACATTATGATTGTTTCTCTCCTGGAGAGAGGAACCAATGCCCCCTCACATTGGCCTCCACCAATGCTCTGAGCCACACTGCAGCTTTGACTTTGTCATAGCAACCATGGCACAAAACACAAAAGGCCTGAGGCAGCAAAAGCACAGAGTAATGAGAGTAGAGAAACAGTCAGAACTTCGGTGCCTCGCAGAGAGCATAGCTCTTCCCAGGGTATGAGTAATCAAGAGCAAGCATTTTGCAGAGTATTTTGGAGAGAAGAAAAAACTGCTTGGTAAGTCAGTGATAAAAACTCAAATTTGAATGAAGCTGAACAATGGCACAAAGACTAGAAATCTTATGCAAATTACAGTTGCAGCAAAATATCCTGGAGCAGGCTGACACAGAACAAAAATGCTGTGGAGTAAGAAAAAGAGGGACACAAGAGAAAACTTGTCAGTGTAACCTGGAAGAAGAACACAAAAAGTAAATATGAACAAAACTTTCTGAACTATTACGGAAAAAAAATGACAATTGCAGCTATGGTAAATCTATAATTATGGAAAGTAAATTAAACAAATTAACAGTTCAGTTCTTCTATATATAGTTCCTATTGCATACATATTTTTTATTAATTTACAAAATACTAACTTTAACAATCCCTCCACATATTCATCAAACTTCTGACCCTTAGAGGAGAAAACAAGTGAGCAAATAAATGCAGATTTTTGGCAAGACTTGTCTGGGTGACCAATAAATCATTTGAAAACCTAAATTTCCAATAAAATGGATTTTTGCTCAGGTGAATATGCATGATATCAATGCTATGGATTTTCTAGTCAACTCAGTGGGACAAAAAAATGTCTATCTGATATACTGAGATATAAATACTATAAAGGAAGACACGATGTTATTTGTAGAAAATGCTGCTGAGAGAATTGACTGATACATTTCATGTGTGCAATTTGGCAATATAGCAGAAAAATTACTCATTCTTTCTAGAAAATAATTTCAGCTCAAATAAAATGACTTGAAATAACCAGGGATGTGAACCATATTTGTTGTAAGGATGTTTATATGTGTAATAGCTTTATTCTTCTGTTTTTAAAAAAATAGTGTTCACATTGATAGCGTTCAATAGTGTTCATTGATAGTGTTCACATGTATAGTCTCCAGTTTACAATGGTTTGACTTATGGTTTTTGACTTTCTAATGGCACCAAAGTATTACACATTCAATAGAAACTATACTTCGCTCACCATGCTGGGCAACAGCAGCCAGCCACAGCACCCAGGCAACTTCAAATTTTCAGAACAATATTTTCAATTTACAATGGCTTTATTAGAAAGTAACCCCACTGTAAGTCAAGGGGAGCTTGCACTATATAACAAAAGAAGATTAGCACAGCCCTTGGACAAAGATAACATGCAAATTTGTGAAGCATTTTATATTTTTTAACCCAGAGTTTACCAAAACACATGATATTCAAATTATCAAAAATCAAAGACAAAGAAAAATTATGGAGAGCAGCAAGAGATAAGAAATACCTTACATACAAAGGTGTCTCAGCCCAACTGTCAGTAGTCATCTCAGCAAAAACCCTGCAGTTAAAATGTTGAAGAAAAATACTCTGCCAACTAAGAATACTTTACCCCCGAAGTCAGTCTTCCAAAAAGAGAGAGAAATGAAAACCTTCTCAGATAAACAAAAGCTTAGGGAACTCACCACTACTAAGCCTCTCTTACATAAATTGCTAATGGAAATTTTGTTCCTTTAAACTGAAACAAAGGCTACTAATTAAGAACATAAAACTTATAAAAGCATGAAAGCCAATAGCATGAGTAATACAAAGCAAAATTCAAAAGACTTTTGGACTGTAATAATGATATATAAAGTAATTTTATCCCTAGTACAAGGGTTAAGAACAAAAAAAATTATTAATAACTATTGTTAAAATAAATTGTCAGGGGATACATATTACAAAATGACATAAATTTAAATATCAAAAATATAAAATGGGGGAGAACAAAATAAAGTTATTGTTTGCCATCAAGGTGTGGTTGTTATCTGCTTAAAATAGACTGTTATAATGTAAGATGTTCTGCAAGCTTCATTGTACTCAGTCAGCAAAAATCTATGGGAGATGCACAAAACAAAAATAAAAAGATCTGGAATATATCACAACAAAAAACACCAAACTACAAAGGAAGACAGCAAGAAAGGAAGAAGCAAAGTACTTACAAAGCAACCAGAAGACAAAATTACAGTAGTAATTCCTTACCTGTCACTAAATACCTTGAAGGTAACAAAAATGAATTATGTACTCCCATAAAAAGACATGCAGTGAATGAATATATTTTTTTTAAGAAGACCCAATTATATGCCTTCTACAAGAGATTCACCTCATGTTTAAGGACACAAATAAAGTGAACTGAAGGAATGGAAAAAGATACTCCACACAAAAGGAAATCAAAAGAAAATAGGGATAGCAATCCTCGACAAAAAACTAAAGAGTAGAAAATGCTTCCAAACTCATGGATGAGACTAGCATTATCCTGACAATAAAGCCAAAATCACAGGAAAAACTAAAAGAAAAAAAAACAAAAAAATTATAGGGTAACATCTTTGATGATCATAGATGCAAAAATTCTTAACAGCTTACTAGTAAATCAAATTCAATAACATTATAAAAGGTCATTTATCATGATCAGGTAAAATTTTTCCCTGGCATGCAAGAATAATTCAACATTCACAAGTCAATAAATGTGATACACTGCATAACAGAATGAAGGACAAAATAATATGATTTTCTTGTTAGATACAGAAAAAAATCATTTGACAAAATGAATATCCTTTCATGATAAAAAAATTCAAAAATTAGGTGTAGAAGGACTATACCTCAACACAACAAAGGCCACAAGCAATAAGCCCACAGTTCAATTATACTCAGTAATAAAAAATTGGGACCTTCTCCTCTCGTATTTAAAATGAGACAAAAATGCCATCTCTCACTCTGCTATTCAACATAGTATTAGAAGTCCTTGCCAGAGCAATAAACCAAGAGAAAAAAAAAAGGCTCCAAGTAGGAAACAAAGAAGTAAAACCATTGGTGCTGGCTGATGACATGAGCTTACATAAAACACTAATGACTTAACAAAATAAACTGTTAGGACTAAGAAACAAATTCAGTAAAGTTCCAGAATACTAAATCAACACATAAAAATAGTAGTATTACCCTACACTAACAATGAACTTTCAAAAAGTAAATTGAGAGAGCAATACCATTAACAATAGCTACAAAAAAATAAAATACTGAGCAGTAAATGTAACCAAGGAGATGAAAGACCTGCACGCTGAAAACTATAGACATCAATTAAAGAAATTGGAAATGCAAATAAATGGAAAGACATCTCATGCTTATAGATTGTAGGAATTAAATTGTTAAAATGTCTACACCGCCTAAAGAAATCTACAGATTCAATGTAATCCATACCAAAATTCCATGTCATTTTTATAGATAGATATAGAAAAAAGAATTCTAAAATACATACAGAACTAAAAAAATAGAAGAAGAGAAACACTAAATAGCCAAGGCAATCCAGAGTAAAAAGACAAAGGTGAAAACATCACACTACTTGGTTTCAAACTATGCTACAAAGCACCAGTATCCATAATAATTAAAAATGAAATTAAAAAAAAAATGTGTACTTGTTTACTGCTTGCCACAAAAGGTCCTGAACTGTTAGTTCTCAGTTCCAGCCCATCTAAGCCAGCACATCGTTCCTCAAAATAGAGGGTCAGGAGAACTGGCCCTCCCGCGTGGACGGTCCCGTTGTGTGTTGTGTTGAGAGTAATGAGCTGTTTTGCTCTGACCCATTGAATGTAATAATCTACTTCCAGCATCTCTGCTACGAGGGTTGAAGATTTTCCCTAACCAACTTCTTGCCTTGTTACCTGCCAGTTTTGTGTTGCTTCACTTCTCTGTGCTCCGGTTTGTGCTTTTGTGACATAGGGTATTGATACCTGCCCCTCGAGAGGTGTTTTTAGGACTGAAGTAATAAAACAGTGACTTGCACTTAAAAGTGACCAATAATTACTCAGCAATCTCATCATTGTTACCAACATCACCCCCCTCATAATTGTTAGAATGATGCAATGCAATCCTATTTAGCAGATTCCGAGGGCAAGGGGGAAGTTATCTTTGTTAAGTAAAAGAGTAAGTTACAAAATGCTGAGCATAAACAGGGAAAATGTAAATAGTTGTTGAATCTGAGTACAGCATATACTGAAGTTCTTGGTATAAATCTTGCAAATTGTATGAAACTTTAATATTATATTAACATAAAAAGCTACCAAAAACACGAGTACAATGAATGCCCAACTGAATTTTTACATATTACATGTCTATAACACGCGTGTTATGTGCACACGCAGCACACAAATGTCGCACACATGTTACTAGATCCAAAAAGTGGTCCAGTCTGGGTACCATTGACCGCTGCACAAAGAGCCAGTTATTGATATAATGAGGATGGCCAAGGAAAAAGGGGAATTTTGATGCAAAAGACTATCAGGAAAAGGGGAGAAATGATCTCAAATCCGTCTTCCTGACTAAGGGCAAGGGCTCTTATAGTGGGTGTGGAATGCAGGTCAAGTTGCAGAGGGGTTGAAATCAACGGGTTTTCAGGTGTTCTGACGCAAGAATGAGCTGGTGGGATGGGGAGTCTTAGGGAGTCCTGTGGAGAGGATTGTTAAGTCTGGTTGTTTGACTTGCCTGGCAAAGTCTCAGGGAACAAAAAGTAATTTAGGAAGGGGGTCATTTTGCAAGGCTGATTACATGCTCACTCAAACACGCATAGATAAAAATAAATAGGCTATCTCATCAAGAGCAAACACACTCAGCGATGGGATAATTTCCCTTTTTGTGCGTTACCTGGCTATTTACCAAATTTTTAAGTAGATATAATTATGTTTAAAATAGAAAAATTGGAGTGTAATAAAAGAAAACTTACAAACCCTTTTATGAGAAGTTTCACATCAATAATGGCCTCAAAATACAATTCAGCCCTGCGTCTTTGTATTTAAATAAGAAATTCAAATATTTCCTTATCTGAGGACTCTAGGAGAGTAGATATTCAAACTCCTGAAGTTCAAGACTGAATAAATGTTATTGCCATATTTGAAATTTTTCCTTATAACTTATTTTGGACTCCAGAAGTTCCCCACACCCTCAACCTTAAATAATCATGCAGCTAAAGGGTGCTGTGGCTGTAAATTGAGTGCAATGCATGCCCAGCTGAATTTTTTAGTACAATGACTGCCCAACTGTCAGTAATTTGACTGGCAGACTTCACTGACCAGATGATAGCATATTTAGGTTACGAGGGGCTACTTTAATTACAAATTAACACACGATCAGAGGGGAAGATCTGGCACATGAAATTGCAGTACTGCCTGCTAAAAACAAAAAGAAATAAAAGAATCATCAGTAGTGGGGAAAAAAGAAAGCCCAAGTTGGCAGAATCTCAACAAGCAAATTTAGGTTCCAAAGAAATTCTGTTGCCAGGTACAGTTTTCTGATCAAAAGGGCTCCCTGGAGTGAAGAGAGTAATCTTTTTCATTAAAACTTCATTGAAAGTTTGTTTGTTTTCTTCAAATTAGAAGGCTAATGAAGATGACTGTCATTCTCCCAAGTAGTGCAGAAAGTAACAATATTCATGTTTCTGCAGAAAAACTCATATTCTCCAATAAACAAAAGCCCATTGCACTGTATGAATATATTGAAACAGTTAACAATAGGATCATTTTTTCCATATTCATCTGTTCCTCTGCTCTTGGGTATAATAACTAAATAAATATTCAACAGAACTTCGGAGTGAACTTGGTCCTAAAGGAAAAAAAAAGTATTAACAACAAAAGTAATTCTGACTAACAAGGAAAGTCTTCCTACATAGAGTGATGGCTTTGAAAAAAGTCAGCATTTTCTTCAATTCTGAATGTCCCAAAGAGGTTTGAATATTGGGTCAGAGCAGGAAAGATATATTACTGCAAATGCTTTTACTACATGCAATGGAATACACGTATCAAGTGAAAAGTGTCATAAGGGGAAATAAAATTCCTTAGCTCTCATAACAATAAATGTCCAAGCGTGTGATTCCAGGATTGGCTACTTCTAGTTCTGTCTAGAAAGGACTCTTCACTGACTTCTGTGTATACCCACAGGGAGGGGTTAATTTCTAGTTCTGTCTAGAGAGGACTCTCCACTGACTTCTGTGTATACCCACAGACAGGGGTTAATTGCCACTTACTCAAGCAACACGTCCCAGGATAACATTCAAAGATGGCAGGATCAACTTGCTATCTTGGGTCCCTTTTCCAGGAAGAATCTAGCACACATCCCAGTATATCTCACTGACCAGGGTTTTATCCCACTCCCATGCCTACACCAATCACTGCCAAGTGCGGAGGAATTATTTAATTAACTTAGAATAATAAGTTAATACCTACCCCAGGAGAAAATGCAGATTCTGTTTACAAATAAGGAGTGGGATGGTTGTGGTGCAAGCAGGCGGCATGTCTGGAACTCAGGCGAGTTCCAGAGAGTGTGAGCTAAGCTGAAAACCAAATTCTTTATAGCGTTCCAGGCACGTTCTGTGCAGCTTCGAATGGTGCTGCCAGAATAGGGCAAGAACCTGCATGATCTGATCTTTGAGAATGTGATTCCTTCTTCCTATGTTGAATTTCTGACCACTTCTTGCCAGTCACAATTATCTTTGCCCTTCAGAGCCTAGTTCAGAACCAGCCCCATCTCCCCCTGCGACAGGAGGCATCCCTCCTCCCTCCCTCCTTCCATGGTCATGGTCGGGGGCTTCTCTCCCCCTCGAGCTTCTTGCTTTGTGCCAGCTGTGTGCCTCTCACCACACTGGAGCGAAAGCTTCTCGAACACGGAAACGGTGTTATGTTCATCGTTTACGCCTGCTTCTGGTGCTTTCCGTGTAAAAGGTTGCCATGAACACCTGTAGAAGTGATTTTAAAGGTCACCTTTTTTAAACCGCTCAGTAAAATTCCACACCAAGACACTGACTTTGTCACTCTCAAATTTTTTTTTTTTTGAAATGCGTAAGGAGATAGATCACCTTGAAACTAAGAGCAAATTCTGATCAGACTGCTCAGATGTCATTGTATCTGTTTGGTTATCGATTTCCAGAGAAACACATTCACACTTTTAAAACACAAAACCTATAGAACACGTGGCCTTCTGGATCGTTGAACGTGATGTTTTGACTGGATCCAAATTTTATAGGACAGATTATTATTTTTTAACTTTCAGATTATTACAAGGGTAAAATGATAAGCTCACATTGTTTGCATTCGCTATGAAAAGTTCGAGTTGTCCTTGAGCCCTTCACCCAGGGCGGTGTGCTGCACACCCTACATTGTGCCCTTAGGGGAGAACACACCCCGCCCCCTCCCTCCCCTCCTCTGCCCTCCTCACCCCCTTGAATTTGATTGTATTTTTCTCTCCTGTGGGCATGTAGTTGTTTGTATATCCGTTTCATATTAGTATTTATACATTAGACACATGTGCTTTTCCAGTCTCATGATCCTTTTTTTTTTTTTTTAAAGGGATTTGTTCTGTGAGGATTGGTTTGAATTTGGTTAGGGGCTATCCTTGGGATCTGGAGGGCCACATGTGGCCTGGAGCCCACAGCTTCCTCTGCCCCACGTCATTGAACTTGGGGCTGCTTTTGCTCCGAAGCAAACAGACGGCTTGGCTCCTATGTGACTCTGCATATCCTGCTCTGTCCTTTTCCCTTTATCAAACTTTATTAAGCTTTTGTCATCTTTGCGTTTGCTGTAATAATTTTCCCCTCATTTAATAATAGAACTTTCAAAATAAGGATCAGTTAAATTGAGTATTGTGAACTTGAAATGATAAGACATAGTATGGAACAAAAATGTACATTTCTCTAATCAAATGAAAATCCTCGTTTAAAAGATCTCTGATTGGAGGTACCCTAACCACTTGGTAAGTCATGTTTAATATTTATTAATCAAGGAATTTTTCATTTGTCCTGGTCTAAATATTTCATACTGCTTCTTGAACCTCCGTCAATTTTGCTGTTCGTAATAAAGATAACTAGTATCTTTGCATCTGTATAACCGATCAGCTTTTCTTTTATGTTTTGGTGTGGTTGCCCAACATCTAAACGTGCCAGCTTGTTTGTGAGAATCTCAAACTTATGAATCTTAACAGGAAGCAGAATATGTCTTTTACATAGAAGTTAAAAAAAAAAAGACAGACCTTCAAGATTTGGAACCTAGGCCAGCCAGTCAGATGCACAGGGCTGGACTGTGATTTGGCAGCTGGTGGTACAGGGGAAACCCAGCCTGACGGCAGCCGTGGCCCTGGGCCCCCGCACTGTGCCAGCATCCACACGAGACCTGTAAGCTGTGAGGTCCAGAGTCCAGAAATGTCAGCAGCAGGGTCCTCATGAGACTGGTTCTGGTGGCCTGGCCTCTCTTTATTTCGGCCTACTTCCCAAGACCTTTTCTCAAGCTTTTTAAAAAGTCTTTCTTTTTTCTTAAAAAGTCTGCCAGCTTCCTAGTCACCTTTCAAACTCCTGGTATGAGGGAGTCTCAGTTACTTGGGAATAAGAGCCATAACCAGCATTTTATGTAAATGCTACAAATTTAAATGCTCCTATTAATGTGGTACTGTACCTTCTCTGATTTAAATGCTCCTATTAATGTGGTTTTGTACATTATGCAATTGCTTTTAATATGACTTCATATGTACTTAAAAATTCCAATGTTTTTTTTTTCCTTCCTTCCTTTTCTTTCTTCCTTTTTTATCATCTCTTTTTTGTTTCTTATTTATGGGACTAGGGTAAGAAGTCAGATAGTATTCTTTGTCTAAAAGTTTTCCACGCCCCTTGAAAGGCAGAAATTCAAAAGTATGAAGTTCTGTAAATGCTACTCACTGTAATTACCACTGACCTTCAAACATTTCCTAGAGACCAATGGGGTAAAGATGTTTTTGGTGCTTGAAAGACCAACTGATTTCTCTTGACCAGCTTTCAAGCAAACACAACACTGTATCTTTGAATATAATAGCCTATAACAATATTTTGGTTGGAAACCAAAACGATGGACTTTTTTTTTTTTTGAGACAGAGCCTCAAGCTGTCACCCTGGATAGAGTGCTGTGGCATCACAGCTCACAGCAACCTCCAATTCCTGGGCTGAAGCGAGTCTCCTGCCTTCACCTCCCAAGTAGCTGGGACTACAGGCACCCGCCACAACAGCCAGCCTTTTTTTGGTTGCAGCCGTCATTGTTGTTTGGCAGGCCCGGGCTGGATTCGAACCCGCCAGCTCAGGTGTACGTGGCTAGCACCTTAGCCCGTTGAGCCACAGGCGCTGAGCCACGATGGACTTCTTTTATGACTGTGGTCCCATAAGATTATAATGCAGTTAAAAAATTCCTAATGCCAATGACATGACAGCCATCACAAGACCTTAGTAAGACATGTTGCTCACGTGTTTGTGGCGATGCTGCTTTAAACAAACTCTCTGTGCCGCATACAATTACGTACAGGACATAATACTTAACAAGAAAGATTACATTACTGGTTTATGTACTTTTTCCACGATTCCTTTTATCGTTATTTTAGGGTGTACTCTTTCTGCTTATAAAAATAGTTAACTATATAAAACAGCCCCAGGCAGGTCCTTCAGGAGAAGGAAGACATTTTTGTTTTAGGAAATGACAGCTCCATGCACGTTCTGGACCCTAAAGAACTGGCAAGGGGACAGGATGATTCTGACTCTATGCTCATGACTGTCTTTGTGTCTTAGTTTTTAATAAAAAAGTTTAAAACATAAAAAAAAAAAATTTAAACTATAAAAAACTTACTGAATAAGGATATAAAGAAGAAAATATTTTTGCACAGCTATACAATGTGTTTGTGTTCTAAGCTAAATGTTATTACAAAAAAGACAAAAAGTTTTGTTTTGTTTTCTTTTGTGCCCCGTACAGTAGGATCACTTTTTTTGTAATTTTTTATACTGTATTTTTCCAGAACCTTTTCGGTGTTTAGATCCGTTCTGATACACAAATATTTGCTGTGGTGTTAGGATTGTGTATAGCATTCAATAGAGCAGTGGTTCTCACCCTTCCTAATGACCCTTTTATGTAGTTCCTCATGTTGTGGGGACCCCAACCATAAAATTATTTTCATTGCAAATAACTGTGAGAACCTCACTTTTACCTGTTTCTTCTTTCAACTCTGCTCCACATTGTTTTCATTGCAAAAATAACTTTATGGTTGGGGGGCCCCACAACATGAGGAACTGTATTAAAGGGTCGCGGCATTAGGAAGGTTGAGAACCACTGCTTGAGTAACATGTTATATAGGTATGTACCCTGTGCACAAGGAAATTACCTCATGATGAATGATGTATTTCTCTGAACATATCCCTGTTCTTAAAGTGACACCTGACTGTTCTAATTAATTGCAATAATGAGTACAACATGTTCTTTTGTTCCAAATATGCTCCGTATTCCTTTGTGTGTGGAAGTCCATATTTTTGTGCCAAATGCACTGTGGGAAATCTTTACTTTTCAGCCTCATGCCCCAAGCACATCAAAGAGCAACACACATTCAAGAAAATGAGTCTGTTTTTCACTCAGTAGAGTGCTGGAACTTCAAAAGAGCCCAGCTGCTGCTCTCTGAGTAAGAACGTTGGGTGAATTGGTTGAAACTATGAATTTTTGATTTATCACAGTGGTACACAAATAAACAATTACTATCACTTGTCCTATTAAAATTAAATGAAAAAAACTAATAAATTCTTACTGTAAAATTATGAGTAAAGCCCACAAAAAAAAAAAAATTACTGTCCATCGGGCTGTCTGGCCCTCAGGGGTTGTCCTATGAATTCTCCACCTACCTCTGCCACCATGTCCCACCCCACACCGCCACCAGTTCTTACCTTCACCACCTACTCTGCAGTGGGAGGGGTTGACTTGTGTCTTGGCATCTCTTGACCTCTCTTGCTGTCCTGCTGCCTTCAGGCCAGTAGATTCCCAGGCAGGACAGGAGAGAGTGGGAGGGGAAAGAGGATATGGCATTTCTGTCTTATCCCTTCTCCACTCTTCTTCCGGCCAACCTCTTAAAATAGCCACTGCAGGCTGGGACTGTAGATCCCACTGAGGAGCACCCCTCAGGAATACCAGCTGTCTCTGGACTCACAACTCCACTAGCTTTCCGAGTCCCAATGGCCCAAAGGGTAAGAAAGACTTCTCTGTTTTCTCTCTCCAAGAACCTCACTTTTACCTGTTTCTTCTTTCAACTCTGCTCCACATTTAGGCCAGCAGTCCCTGAATTGACCCTCTTCATTGAAACCACGCAAAGTGCACTTTAGTCACGTTCAAAACCCACTACCTACGGATGGGATGGATCTATCTGAGGCCTTGAACATGAACCACGGGAAACTGTCTTGTTAGCATGCTAGATTCATGCTTCAGAAAATAAAGAATCAAAGCACAGGAAGGCATGATAAAAATCAGAATTTATTAAAATGTAATGCTGATACTATTGTAAGGATTGGAAGCCTGAGTCTTCCCACTGGTTTACCTTTTTATTGTAGCATTTGTGTGAGAAACCAACTTACAGTGAAAATGTTTTCATATGTGCTCAATAAGTCTAGATTCAGAGTGAGGGGAGTTACTTATGTTATGCAAATATTTGACAATCTCAGACTCACATAGCCTAGAGCCTCTTCTGTTGCCTCGATGCTCTCCTGAGGCATGGGATAGTAGCGCATGTTAGTTTATCCTTCAAAAGGGCCTCAATCCACACTGCCAAAATGTACTTCAGTGACTCTCTTTTCACTGAGTTTCAAGGCAACAAATATGGCCACCCACCTGACCTAATCCCCTTCTACAAACACAGTTATGATGGGCACGTCACACATAATCATAGGTTAAGGGCTATTCTGCCTTTATCAAGTGATCTTCATTCATTCCTGCTTTCCACAAATATATGCTGAATGTCTTCGATGCATCCAGCAGATGTTGGGTGTGAGAATATACCCTGAAGAATAACTTCACTCTCTCACCCATTACACATTGGTTTCTGATTTTCAGTGTCAGCAAACACACTTAGTTGCTTTATCCCAAGCTCTTTAGGGATGACACATAAAATTCTCCAGCTCCTGACCATACAGTTACTTCCGATCTGAGTACCAAAAAATAATCCACTAACAGAGCAGCACAAGTGAGAAAAAAGAAAAATGTTTATAGAACCACTTTAACGTTCTAAATATCCTGAATTTTACAAACAAAATAACCACATTTGCTAATAAGTTGATGAAGTTAAGATTTTTTTTTTGAAGTTAAGATTTATTATCTTTTTAAATTATGGTCTCCCATTTAATTATAAAATGTGTATGTTGCAATTAGAAATCAGAGGTTGTAGGAGAAACTGAGCCCAGATCTTTACTTTTCAGCCTCATGCCCCAAGCACATCAAAGAGCAACACACATTCAAGAAAATGAGTCTGTTTTTCACTCAGTAGAGCGCTGGAACTTCAAAAGAGCCCAGCTGCTGCTCTCTGAGTAAGAACGTTGGGTGAATTGGTTGAAATTAGAGGTTGTAGGAGAAACTGAGCCCAGATCTTTAGCATAAGACTCGCCTCCTGCTTGAGAGACCGAGAGAAATCAGAGGTTGTAGGAGAAACTGAGCCCAGATCTTTAGCATAAGACTCGCCTCCTGCTTGAGAGACCGAGAGAATCAAGAGAACAGCATGTGAGTTGTGTGCATGCCGGAGATCAGAAAACCGGCCTCAGAGAGCACGTGTGTGAGGGGTGCCGATGCCAGGCCTGGTAGTCATGGTAAAGATTCTCTAGATTCCAAAGGTCTCTTCATGCTGGAGGCAGAGGTCTTGCTTAAGGTCTGTGGTTTTGCAAAAACAAATTCGAAATATTCTGTCTGACACTTTCCATATTCCCCCTTTTTTAGGGCTGATGTCGGATAAGGAAGTTGTAACTACTGTTTCCTGCTTTGTGATAAAAAAAAAAAAATCAGGGCTGAGATTTACTCAGGAAAGCTCCTCCCAGAGCTCCTCAGTCCTGACACAGACTCTGTGTCAAGCCTCTTCATTCCTCACATCAAAACCCCGTCATCTAGTGACCAGCACCCTTCCGAGAGGTGGTCCATATTAAATTGGAACCACTAATAAGGTGAGGACACGCATAGAACCTTCTCCCCAGGATTGTTTTGAATACTGAATGAGTGAATATACATGAAATGTTTAAGTGGCCACCTGACGTTAGCAAGCTAGCTCTTTGTTTATTAACAAAAGTGAGGATTTTCCCCTGGGTGTGACACTCAACCCAGGCAGCAGCTAGGATGTTTTATGCTTATTGCTTCAGGGTAAGAATCGCATCAAAAGAAAGAGCAAAGTTCTTTTGAGACTCTTGGTAGAGAAATTCCTTTGAGAAGACTTAATACATTTTGAGTTTTAAATGTTTCAGGGCATCATTTGTTTATGGTATAATAAAAACCAAGTTTAAAAGCATAATGCCCAACTCTATATCTGATAAAAGTTCTCTGGTCGGTAGAAGTCAAAGAGAACCTTGAGAGAAGCCGCAGGCCTTGTTCCCACCTTCCTGGCTAAGTGCAGAAAGGGAAACACAAGTCTAGGTATGTTTGGGAAATCTGAGAACAATGAGGGACCTTGCGCTCCAAATAGGACCTGAGACAGTTGTGAAACCCCAGATTTAATGAGCCCAGCATGTTAAGAGAGCAAGAAAGGAGAAAAAACTGGACATCTTATTTTAACAGAAGTGGACAGGAAAGATTTCCCCACAGTTCCCCTCATCCCTGGACAGCAACCAAATATACCCGTTGGAGGAGAGCAGGGAAATTCTCCTCCTTGACATGAGGGACTAAAAGAAGTAGTCTGCTTGAGTCACAACCAAGGACCCGATGGAAAGAAATATGCCTCAACAGACGTCACATGGACACATGGCCCTGGTCGCACAACTGCCCCTCTCCCAAATGCTTAGCATGACATAAGAACCATTTCCTGAATGACTGAGAGTGTTATATATACTATGCTTATCTAAGGGAGGTCTCAAAAATTACAGCTATAGCGTTATAAAACTATCTGCATGTCTTAAATGCTTACCCATTGCTGTTGCATACTGTAAGTTTCTCACCTTAGCCTACAAGCTCTGCCTGGTGAGGCTTCTGTTTCCAGCCTTGTCTTCTGCCATTTTCTCCCTTTGTCTGTACCTGCCAGCCACACAAGTCTCCTTTCTCTTTTGAGAACCAGGAAAAGTCTTTCCCCAAACTATTGGTGGGCTTCAATGCTCTTAAAATGTCTAGATTGTTTTAAGCTTTGGGGTATCATCAAAATGTCTTTTCCTCAAGGAAGTCTTTTCTAACTTAAAGTAAACATCTGCACGTGGTCCCCATTTCATCATGTTAATTTCATCCATAGTGCTTATCACTTGCTTATTTACTCATTAATTTAATTATTAGATCTTTTCCTACCTCCACGAGGCCTGGAATCTCTCCCATCTTGTTCTTTGCAATGTCTTCAGCATCAAGCACATGTCCTGGCTTAGAGTATGTTCCTAACAGATATGCGTTCAAAGAGGGAAGTGATTGAATGTTTTCCTTCATCCAGAAACAGTAGAGAAGTTCACATAGTGTCACCATGACATTTTATCCTTTTCGTTTTCAAAAAAGTATTTTAAAAAGAACCATTAAAGGATACTTTCTAGCCCCCAAAGTGCATTATGTGTCTGGAGATTCCCAAGGCCACCTTCAGATTCAGCGATTCACTAGGAAAAACTCAGAGACCTCAGCGAAGCTACTATACTCACAGATATAATTTAGTGTAGTAAAGGGACACAGATGAAAATCTGCAATGTGGAAACAATATAAGTGGTGGTAACTGCAAATAAGAGAAAAATGAAAGTAAATCTCTGGAGGTCTAAAGTAAAAGGAAAAGTTGTTCATGGGCCCCTTACCTGGGACCAGTCTCATATACTATGTTACCCCAAGAGCATGTAAGCATGATCCAAAAAACCTTTGCTACCACACATTCATTGTTTATTTCATCCAATCACCATCCAAAAACAATGTGACACAAGTTATTTTTAGTGGGTCACTATGAGGGTTCTGAGACAGACTATTATGGTCCATCATTTCACTTCCAGGACCACAGTCGACAGCACCCTTTCTGATTCACCCGTGCAAGTTTCCACTTGCTCAGCTTATCGGTGTTGCTGGGAGGTCTTCCTTTGTTTCTGTCCATAGAGATTTTATGTTTCATGACTTTTTTGTATCTCAGAACTTTCGTAATGACCCATGTAATAAAACATCAGAATACAGATTAAAACATTTGTGTAAGCCAATGGTACAGCACAGAGTACTAGAAACATTGAACCAGTTTCAAGGACCCCAAAGGACACTCACTATACCCCATGCAGATGAACCCTGGGACTCAGTTTGGATCAGAAATGCGAGGCAAAGAGACACTGCCATCTGCCTACCCTTGTGTCCCTGCCTCATAGACCTAGACTATCTCATCCAGAGGGCAAGAAAACTCTCTACACGCAGAAGTGATGTTTGGAACCAACCAAATATTTACAACTGCTTTACACTCATTCCTCTAACCTCCCACTCTCATGTTTTACTTCTTTCCCCATCCTTTTAGTTCCGTTTTATACCTTATAGCTAAGAGGGTAAGAGAAATCAACAGTACATTATGGTTTGGGGGATAAAGTTAGTAGCGGGAAGCAAGAGAAATGCTTAAAAACTATGTAAATGGCACACGGGAAAAAAACAGAGACTCCTTCAAACTGTTACTGAATAAATTCTCTTATACATGATAAGATAAATAGGAAGAAAATAAGGATAATCCTTAGCCTGGAAGAGATGTCCACTGACATCCTTGCTTTGAGTAGAGGATGAATTAATCAACCAACCTGAGATCTAAAAGGAAGCTTCAAACAGTCATGATGATAAGAGGAGTAAATAGTCAATCTACGGACTGGTAATTACAGTAGATGACCTTCCAGAACCTTCCTCTCTCCCAGCCACCCTAACATTTCCCTCAGTTGTGTTTATCCCACTAATTTTATAGGATTTACCTCCTCTGGAATGAATAACTTAACACTGTAAGATAGACCTTGGACTAGAAAAAAATGTGAGGTTTTTTTCTTTTTTAAAGTGAATTAAGTAAGAAAAAAATGTTAACATCAGTAAATATGAAATATAAATCTGTGTGTCCAGCTGTAAGGCGTGGTCACTGCACTGCAGAGATCTGAATTATTGATATGAAGGACAGAAGTGAATTGCTTCTCTGAAGTCAAAAAGGGAATAGCTAGGAGGGGGAAACTACGCAAAAGGGTTGATAACAGTAGGGAAGAGAGAAGAAAGATTCAACCTCCTAATGATTGGTGTTGTCAAAGACTAGAACAGAAGGAGTAAAGTAGAAAAAACATACAATTCAACAAAAACTGCCCTGAATTTTTAGATCCAGGTCTGAGAAGTCTGCACAGAAATTACTCTCAGGAGTTGTGAGGCCAGACTTTGCTATCCACTCTCCAGAAAGTTGTCAATAAAAACTGGAGCAATAAATATAGAATCACTGGAAGGTTTTTTTCCTCATAAGCAAAGTTCAAATATTCCTGATTCTCAAGCTCATTTTAAAAATGTAATAAAACCAGACAAAAATTTATCACACTGCACACATAGACTCACACATATAGTATCAGAAGAGGAATCAGTGCCCAAAGCAAAAACAGTCAGTTAATGGGCACAAAAACACAGTAAGATAGAAGGCATGAGTTAAAAAATTATGTTCAATAGCTCAGTACGGAAATTACAGTTAGCAATATTTTATTATATATCTCAGACTAGCCAGGATAGAATAATTGTAATGTTCTCAACACAAAGAAGACATCAATGTGCAAGGTTCCATATAGTCAAATCACCCTGATGTGATCATGTTACATGTATGTATCATAAAACACGTACTCCCCAAAATATGCACTGTTGTATATCAGTTAAAACTTTTATAAAGCAAAAAAGTATGAGATAATTATTTTGAAGCCCTTAATAAGGGTGAGGGAATATAAGACAGCCTCAGTGCATGGTTGATCACCATCGTCAGCCCCTCATCACAGCTCTCTGATGAGGCTCCCACATCACAGCAGTGAAATGGTAAGTTGAGAAGTTTTCAAGTCATACACAGAAGGCTGCCATCCAGCTCTCTTCAAGGTCCAAAGTGTGGGACAAAGAGCAAATGTTTTTAAGACAAGGTCACAAGTTATTTTTTCTTGGATAAATCACCTATTTGACCGTACTGATGTTACTAATAAAAAAGGAACAAACTTAGGCTGACCTGTGATTCAAAACGGCAAAGATATTAAGGCAAGTTCTATATCAATTGGAGGCTAAAAAGTTGTGACCTAAAATCCTGCCCCCAACCAAGCTAATATTGATTTGCAGAAACAAAAGAATGATATTCTGGGATATTCAAGTCTTTAGAGAGTGTACAACTCATATGTTCTTCCTAAAATAAACATTATTTGAAAACGTTTCCTAGAGAAGGCAAGTCACAACAAAACACTTCAGCATGAAAATATCACGGCATTTAAGAATAATTCCTAACCAAGACAAGAAATAAGGAAAAAAAGAAATAAAAATAAAGAACTAAGTTCCTAATATTTGTAGACTAAATGATTGTCTTTCTGAAAAGCCCACCATGATCAATGGAAAAATTATTTGAATAGATAGTTCACTGAGAGCCAGTGTAAATAAGATTTCCACACCTTTCTTTTACACGTGAAATAACAAGTTTTAAAAATCAAGGGAAAATTACCATTCCCCAAATAAGAAAGTATATCAGATGTCTGAAAATAATAGAACAACAAAAGTATGAAAGCTCTATGTAGAAAATCACCAAAGTTTCAAGGAATGTAAATGCTAACCTGAACTGGAGAAATTATTCTTCCATGTTTCTTAATGGAAAGGCTGAAGGAAATACAGATGAGCTCTTAAACACACTTAGAGAGTGACCAGCTTTTCTAAGCATAGCACTACGGGCAGGAGTCATAAGGGAAGCACTGAAATATACAACAGTATTAAAAATTTTAATATCAGTACATGCAAAGACCCCATTAAAATAAAAATCCACACCAACCTGGGAATAAATACTTACAACCAACGTGGCCAGCAAATAGGTAATAGCCTTAAATGTATAATGATCTTAAAAAGCATACTTAATTTAATATAAAAGTGCATATTCCAATAGAATAATGGGTAGCACTATCAATAAGCCATCCATAATAGGTGGAAGTAAAGGGCAATTATGAAAAATATTCAAGCATATTGATTTCCAGGGAGATGAAGTTGAGCCAAAGCTCTTCTCTTCTTTACAATCCTCATCATTCTTCTGACAGGAACGAGGTGAAGTAACTTCTAAAAGTTTTACTGAATATCTAAGAAAGAGGGCCTCTTCAATTCTAACAGCACCATGACCACCAAGATTGATTTTTTCTAGAGGTTAATGAAAAAATCATTATGCCCACCAAATATGAACATCACGTCTTTTCTACTTTCTTTGTGATGGGTATGCGTGCTATGCTACATTCACGTGACAAAGCGCCAGCTGCCCACGCCCACCCGTGTGCTTGTGAGACTGCGTGAGCATCGCTCTCACTTTGGGTATAGTCCTTGCAGGAATCTAACCAAAGTAGCTTGACACCTGCTTCCTTGACAGGATACAAAACTATGTGATGTTACAGGTACATATTAGTTGAATAGATAACGTGACATTTTGCTAAGGGAGGAGGATTTACAGACAGCATGATGCAGAAAATATATATATATGTAGATAGAAGGGCTGACTGCACCTTTAGTCCCAGCTACTTGGGAGGCTGAGGCAAGAGAATCACATAAGCCCAAGAGTTGGAGGTTGCTATGAGCTGTGATGCCACCGCATTCTACCCAGGGCAACAGGTTGAGACTCTGTCTCAAAAAAAAAAAAAGAAAAGACAAAAATGGCTGACTGAATGATATCAAAAAGTGTCAAAAGGCACATACCAAAGTGTCAACAGTGCCGAGCTTCTGCCTGATATGGTCCCTCCGCCATCAGCCTAGTCTAATTTCTATACAGATCCTCTGCTACGTCCCATAGTTGTTCCAATCACATACTGATCTGGTTAAAATGGTTCTTTTAGATTCAATTTTGACCAAAGTACATTACTTAAACATTAGTTTTTTAATTCAACTTGTCAATATGTTGTTTAGGATATTGCATCCTCATCTATAAGTGAAAAATGTTTGTATGTTTGTAATTTCCCCTTATAACAATATATTTTTTCCAATTTCAATTTCAGGTGTATCCAGATCAAGTAGAATGATATTGAAATATTTCTTCTTTTTTATTGTTTATAAGATTTCTGGAATTGCTTGTTTTGTAAAATCATTGTGGTCTATGAGTTTATGATAGTTTGAACTTTGTTATTTAATTTAATTCATTGCTTAATTACTGTTTT
>CAUYRH010121699.1:0-51042 GCA_963574655.1 Perodicticus potto | reverse complement strand
GGAGGCGGCAGGTCCGCCAGCTCCGCTGAGCTGGCCGGGTCGCCAAATGTCCTGCATCAATATGGATATTATATAATAAATTGTGTAGAGATTTACTGCGATACTATTTTAGGTAAAATAGTTTTATGTAGGCATTATTTTGTTTTAGAATTTCAGTACTTGCATCTTAAAAAATTGAGAATACAAAAAAAGGACAGGAGAAAATTCTATTTTTCTCCATTATAATACCTGGCTCTGCTCTAACTGGAAGTTGAACTAAGTGACTGCTTTTGGTGGTAGTAAAGCAGTCCAAACAAAATCCCACTGTCATAGGTTCTGATGACCCAGTGGACTCTATAAATAACTGGAAGTATGGATGAATATAGATTATTGGAAATACAGTGAAGGACTGTCCACATAGATACAAAATCAGAATAGTAAGAATTCAAATTGAAAAAGAAAAACATAGTAAAGAAAGGAAATGGAAATATGAGTACTGAGAAAAGGACAGAATAATAGTGATTCCGGAATTTCAGGTTCTTGGTCTCAGGCGATTCGAAGAAGGAATTGAAGGACCACAAGAGTAGTGGTAAGTCAGGATTTATTTACAGGAAAGAAGAATAGTGGTAGGTCAAGATTTTATTTATAGGAAAGAATTATAAGTAGAGGAAGAACTAAACCTCCAGGCAAGAGGACCCAGGAGGGGAGCAAACTCCCTTGCCTCTGGAGGGAAACAGTCATCTCTTCTTGTTCCCTCTCCGAGGTCTAGCTGAGGTCTGTTTCTGGAAGGGAGCAGGCAGCTCTTCCTGCTCCCTTTCCAAGGTCTAGCTATGGTCTGGCCTAGCGAGGTCTGCTTCTGAGGGAAACAGGCAGCTCTTCCTGTTCCCTCTCCAATGTCTGCTTCTGAGCTCTTCTCACTCCGCTGTCCTACCGAGGTCTCGCCTGAGCTTTCTGCTCCATGGGTTTATATGGGATTTTTGGGGGGTGGGTCTTCATCAGTCATCCAATGAAGACCCGGGCCCTGGAGACTGACAGGTTATTTACCAGTCAGATGTGCACGAGGAGCAGACAGCAAGGTGCCAGTGTTTTCCGCACAGGTGGTTGGTTCTTTTTCAAGCCGGTTTCTTCATCCGTCACAGCATTAGCACCGCCAGGGCCAAGGCAGCGGTTGTAGAGCTGTCTTGTCCTGCATCAATAGGATAAGACAAAATGATAAAACATATCTGGTGATGTTTTTGGGATTTGGCATTTTTGGAGAGGAAGCAATCACAGTGAACATTCATGTTATTTCCAAAAATACACGCTTTAACCTAACTTTCAGGTATGAGTAAGTACGATCAAATGGTGTAGGATCTGTGTCGTTGTAGCCTTCAGTGAAGCAATAGCCACAAACAAAAGCTTGCTGTAGCACTTCCCTCGTCCATAATTCAATTTGATACAGGACATTTGGCGCCCCAGCCAGCTCTGCAGAGCAGAGCCTCCACCTTGGCAGTGTTGGTGCCGCAGCCGGCTGAGGAACCGGGGGGCTGGATGACAGGCAAGGAGGGGGAGCCTCCGACCCCCTCCGGAGGCTCCAATAGCCAAAAAGGCTGGACAACTGCCAAGGAGACACTGGCGCCTTGGTGTCTCCTTCACTTTCCACTTAGGACTAAATACGGAACCCCCATTTTCTATGCCTAGGTCAATTTCATGTGAATTTCCTAGGCCTCAATTCCATGAATGGACTCTGTCCATTCATTGATACATTCATTCACCTTGCCCAGCTGAAGGAACTGTGTTCATTCATTAATACATTCATTCACTTTGCCCAGGCTGAAGGAACTGTGTTCATTCATTTCCTGACCAAGGAACCTATACACATATATACCCCCAGACTAAGAACCTAAACTCGGAGACGGAGAAAGACTGGGAGAGGATCAGAGAGAGCTTTTCTCTCCTCACTTGAGTTCTTTCTCTCTACCAGGAGCTTTAGTGTTTTTTGTATTCTTTTCTGTAAAAAAATTCTGTCTTGCCACTGATCTGTGGTCCGCGGATTTATTCTTCCAATCACCGAGACCAAGAACCTGAAATTCTGGTATCAAATTTAGGAATTATCATGGTAAAATGTCCAAATAAATGATTTAAATCTAAAAAATTTTAAAATATCCCTTCTATATTTCATTAACACATCATCAAAGGCAACTCAACTTCTGCAGGCAGAAAAAAGCTGTATCTAGGGCGGCGCCTATGGCTCAGTGAGTAGAGCATGGGCCCCATTTACCGAGGGTGGTGGATTCGAATCTGGGCTGGGCCAAATTGCAAAAAAAAATTTCTGGCATTGTGTGGGGCACCTACTTGGGAGGCTGAGGCAAGAGAATCACCTAAACCCAGAAGTTGGAGGTTGCTGAGATCTGTGATGCCATGACACTCTACCAAGGGCAACAAAGTGAAACTCTGTCTCTAAAAAAAAAAAAAGAAAGAAAAGAAAAATGCTGTATCTAATAAACTGAAAAGAAGTTAGGGCATAATCAGGTTATCATTTTAAAAAATCACTGTTATACACAGTATTTGAATAGCATTCCATTGTAATAGCTGATTCTCAAACTAATTTGATCAACAGGTCATACACAATAACTTTATTTACTGTGTGACTATATTTTATACTAGGCTATTTTACTGTGGAAATGGAGAAAAATGAAACTCCATCTAGTTAATGAAAGTAATTAGTAATATCTCTAAGTAGACTGTGAATAAAGAAATTTCTTTTCACATACCAATAAAAATTGAAAATATAAAAGCTGAATAAAATATATTTATAATATTAAAGCTAAAATTTCAGTTACTTTTTTTTATAGTGGTAATAGATGAAATTGTTCAACATAACACAAGTGGTATTCATATTTTTAAATGCATGTCAGTTCACGTTTGAATGTAAGCTATACCAGAGGAATTTATGGGCCTGGGACTATAGACCACAGATTAAAGTCCGTGTTATATTCCCCAGGGATAGGCTGGGGAATGAATACCATGATGAAACAAGATTCCCTACTGTTTTTCCTTTGTTGAAGTGCTTAAAAGGGATAAATTATAAACAGTTGCATTCCCAATTGGGTGATTCTATCCAGTTGGATAGGATAGCAATTAGCCAATATTGTGTGACTCTTTAGGATTTAATTTCACAGGCTTCACTAAGTCTTCTCCCATTACCCAGCGGGATGGACATTGGACGATATTTAGGGATTGCTGAGCTTTCAGGCAAATTGATGACTGGGCAGCAGGGGCAAAAAGTAATATGGTTCCATGGAAATCATCTATGGAAAAAATGACCTTTAAATTTTTATCATAAAATATATCATAATTCTTTGAAAATCAGGATACAAACCTACTTATTACTTACTTACTAACTTGCCCAAGAAACAGAACATTTTAATTCATACTTAGAATTAACTCAACATCAGAAGCCCATTCTTTTTGTATCTCCACTCTAGTCACCAAAAAGTAAACACTATCCTGAAATATCTATTAAGCACATTCCTCTATTTTATTTACTTATTTATTTATTTTATGTTTTTACATTTTGAACACGGACATGTGTATTCTTTTGGGGGGGCTGGTAGTGTCTCTGTCACTCTGAGTGCCCTTGCATCATATCTCACACCATCCTGTAACTTTTAGGTTTAAGCAATCTTTGTACCTCAGGCTCTTGAGTAGCTATGAGTACAAACACCTGTCACTATGCTCAGCTAGTTTTTCTATTTTTAGCAAAGATGGGGTTTCGTTCTTGCTGAGGCTGGTCTCGAACTCCTGAGCTCAAGCAATCTTCCCACCTCAGCCTCCAAGAGTACTAGGATTATGTGTGTTCTTACTGTGCATAGTCTATACATTTGTTTGTTTCAGAACTCTATACAAAGGAAAACATAGTGTTCATTTTCTGTCTTGATATGTTTGTTTGGTATTTTATTTTAGAGATTAAATCTATGTTCAGCTTTAATTTTATTTTCTCAGCTATGTACTATTACATTGTGTGAACCTAACATGATTTATTTAATCATTCTACCGTAAATGAACATAATACATTGGTTCTCAGTGCTTATGTGCCAATTCTTGAATTAATATACTAAAGAGAAAAAATTCTGGATTGTAGGATATTGATATATGTAAGTTTATCATGAATAAGTTTTTTTCCTAAGATGCTTTATTTACATTTTACAGAAGTTTCTGTTACTATATAAACTCACAATTACTGTGATACTATTAGATTTGTAATTTTTTTCACTCTTGTGAATTATGTAAACGAATTTGACTGATTTAACCTGGTTTTACGTGATCACTAATTGAGTTGAACTTATTTGTTTTTATCACATTTAAAAATTCCTATTCACGTTATTTGCACATTTTAATGAGTTGTCCAATGCATATGTTTTTTTTAATTTTTATTTGTAGGATTTTGCATTTTATTACAGATGTTAATCCTTTCCTTGTTGCAATAATTAGGAATATATTTTTTCCTGATTGTGGCTTAAATTTTTATTTCTTATTTTCTTTGAGCTGTGATTTTCATTTTAATATATAATTATAAATACATAAAATAATTATATTTATTGATATTATTGTGTGTTTATGTAGATACACACATGAAGTCAATTTTCATTCTTTGTGGTTTCTGTATTTGTGAATTCATGGAGTAAAATTTATTTATAACCTGAAAGTTAATACACATGGTTCTTCATGGTTATTTTCAGAGAAATTTTCACCAGGCAGTGAAAAATTTGAGTTGCCCAATGCATATGTTTTCAGCTGAGGTCAAAGTAGGTGACTATTGCCTTCTTGTTTAAGTTCATACTATAAAAAAGTGTCCTATTCTTATTGCTAAGTCTTTTACAGCTTTGTGCTTTTTGCTGGTGATTTCTCTGTTTAACATGCCTCAAGCCATAGTGCTGAAGTATCATCTAGCTTTCCTAAGAATAAGAAAGCTGTGATGCGGTTTATGGAGGAAATACATGGGTTATGGAAGTTTGGATCCAGCGAGATTAGCTGTTGGTCATGAGGTTAATGTTAATAATTCAGCAATATTTTATTCAATAAGGGGTCTTTAAAGGGAACCCAAAACAAGTTTATAGCAATTGAAAATATTGTGGCCAAAAGCTCGCAGGAAGCTGACGTTAACTCTGTATTTCCTGGGAGCAGTGGTTCACCGTTCACTAATGCCAATTCACAGCAACTTTATGTAACATACACACCACAGTTAATGGGACTCGACTCTACGTCTCTGTGTGTTTCTCTCTCTGTATTTGTAAAAAAAAAGGCAACTGTGAGAGAGTCTCAGGTCTTGTTTTGCTGTTCAGTGGACTAAGGGTGTCTATGCTTTATACACCTGTATTCCATTTATGGCACAACAGTGGGTAGCAAGACATTGATTAGTAAGATCAATTTCAGAATATTTACATCGCAATATTGCTGGAAATGGGGATCTTTTATGTTATTTAAGAGTAAACATCCCTGCCCTCAGGTAATTTTTAAAATTAGAAAAACTATAAATATCCCTCCAAAAAATTATATTCAGCATTACATTTCAAAGTATATCTATTTTTGCCATCACATCTAAAAAATGCCAAAAGCAGTCACTTCTTTATTTTTTTAAATTTAATTTCATAACTGTATACGTTTATGGGGTATGATGTGATGATTTGGTATACAATGTAGAAATACTTAAACCAAACTGATTAAAATAACCATCACCTAACTTGCTTATTTTTTGTGGTAAGACATTTAAAGTTTACTTTCCGTTATTTTGAAACATATCCTTGCATCATGCACATTAGGCAAGATTGCACCAAATGCCCTCCCACTCCCACCAATTGCCCTCCTCACCACCACTCCTTCCCTTTGCTTGAAGAAATCACTCTTAAAACAGGCTATATCAGAACTACTTACCATGAAGTCTATTTCTTTTCATTTATCAAAGTCAAGTCCTTTTCTAGATATAAGAAGAAGGTAGTATTCTTTCTCCATTAGCATATAAGCAGAATATTATCTGAAGCCAGATGAAAAACAAATGTACTTATCTACGTGGAAAATATGGCAAGTTGCATACATTATTTATGAAATCAATTAGTTATCAAATCAACAAATATGGAGAAATGTTTTCAAAGATAGAGATCTATAGAGGCCTTTCCTATATACATAAATCCAAATGTAAATCTTACAAAATCGATCTTGATAATTCAGATATGTTATATATCTATGAATAAAGGATACAGAGGCTAGGGTTGTTTTCTTTTCCTGCATGTCACAAATCTTCCAGTGAATAAACCAAATATACAGTCAAAGAAGAAATTCTCTTTTAAGTAATCAGAATTTCTTTGTTGTTAATTTATTCTCATGGAAAACATTCAATTAAATATCCTTTAAGGAAAATGAACCTTAGAGAATCTAAGAAGTTTGATCAAATCAGTCATTGGAACATACAATGCTAAAACTCATGATCACTTCTACTAGTATACAAAGTTTGCATTCATCTCACTAAATCGTCTTACCTTAGAATTCATTGAAATGCAAGATTTACAGATTACTTTAGCTTTCCTTATAAAGCAAATTGAATTATGTTTGATGAAGTATTGAAAATAATTCCTTCTGTGGCATTTTAATTTTCCAAACATATCTTTAGTTTAAAGAGTATTAGCATATGATTTAACATTGGCATGCCACTTATTTAAATTCACCTATTTAATCAGATGTATTTAATCAAGTTTATATATGAATACTTAATTGAAATTATTTTGGTTAACATTCTGGTTCAGTCAGAGAGGAGTTAGACTTCTACATGTTGAATTTATGCACATGCAAAAATGATTATATTTATTTCTAGAGGAGCCATTAATTTGTCTTCAAAAATCATTTTTACACCAAAAATAATTTTTAGATGTTTTAATACCTGAAAACTAAGGGCAAGAAAATATTTATCAGTTTGTTTTTTTATATGGCAAATGCAGTCAGTAAGTTTTAGAAGAAGAATTATTGCTCAAGATTTGCATATGTAACATATATAGAAATAAGCAAGAAGAGAGACAACAGATAAATAAATGGTAAATAATCCAACTTCTAATTTTTATACGTTTTCCATTTAAAAAATTTTCTCATACAATCTTGAATTACACTTTTGCACAAAAGTTCATGTGTTTAAAATCTAACTCTGTGGTAAGTAATAATAAATCTATTTTATGTATCTGATACACAGAAACACAAAGAAGAAATGGAAAAAAATTTACAGTCCCCTTCCTTTAGTCTATTATAGTAAATGGCATAGGTAGTCTACTATATAAATGACAGAAAGTTATTTTTCACAGTTCTGGATGCTGGGAAGTCCAAAATCAAGGCATCAGCTGATCCAGTGTCCGGTGTGGGTTCATTTCCTTGTTCACAGAATAAGATTTCTAGCTGTGAAGAATCAGATGGTGGAAGAGAAAAGGTAGATATCTGATGTCTCTCTTTTGTTGCATTTTTAATTTTTTTCCTTTTGTAAATTTTTAATCACAAACAAAATTGATTATATAATGAATAATCAATTATTGACTATATAATGAATAATCAGTTATTTGTTATTATTGAATAATGATTTCAACTACAATGGTGGGTCAGGTTTCACTAATGCCAGTATGTGGCCACTTTATATAACATAAATACCAAAAATAATGGGAATAGTCTCTCTCTCTCTCCTTCTCTTTCCTCTCAAAACTCCCCATCATTAAGCTTTGATTGTGAGCTGTTGGCTCTGTAATAAGGTCATTTAAACCACCCATGAGAGCAGAGAGAATGTAAACACCTCCTCCAAAGACCTCATTTCCGTATACCATTACCTTGGGGGCCAGGATTTCAGCATATACATTTAAAGGCTTCAAAAAGAGTTAGGCCATAGTACCTCTTAATAGATCATGTGACAATTTCTGATTGGACAGCAATTTATTTCTAAAGGGAAAGTCAGTATTTCCGTGGGAAAGGCTGTGAGAGGAGGGAACATGGTCAATAGCCTCAGGGCTGAAAAACAAAAATATTATTCAAGCTCAATGATTGGTTCTGATGAGTTGGCCTATATGCATGCAGAAGAGTCCAGCATTTTTAGAAAGAAATTTATATTTGATGCTTTGGTAAACAACAACAATCAATCAATCAAACAAACAAACAAACAAAACGTCACCTGATAGGAAGTTGGGGTTTTCCTGCACCTTGTTTTATGGTTGGTATATTTTTTTATATCATCTATGATAGTGAAGGACACCATTAGATTTTCAATAAAAGGGCCTGTAAAGGTTGGATTCCAGCCATGTTCATGTTACTCCTTCTACTGAGAAAATACAGAGAAAGAAAAGAAAAACCAGTAATGTAAAGCAGAGGGTTGCTTCAGAGAGTGACATTAATACAGGACAGGTGGCATCCCAGTCAGCTCCGTGGACCTGCCGCCTCCGCCCAGGTGGTGTTGGTGCCCAAGCAGCCAGCAGAGGAACCAGCAGGCTGGTGGGTGGTCAAGGGGGCTCCAGGAGGCTCCAGTAGCCAGAGGGGCCAGACAACTACTGAGAGACTCCTTCCTCTTGCACTTGTGGCTGAACAGGGAACCCTCATTTCTTAGTCCTGGTCAATGTCATGTCATGGGTACACTCCCTTCCTCTGGGGCAAGGGGAACTAATGCAGTACTGAATGGATACAGTCTCTTTCATTCCCAGGCCTAGGAAACTTACATGACATTGACCAGGCCTGGGAAATGGGGTTTTCTGTTCAGCTGTAAGTGTCAGGGGAGGGAGACAGGGGCCAAGGTGAAGACACCACGGTGCTCCCTGAGCTGGCAACCTGGAGGGGTCCCCCCAGAGGGTTGTTCAGCCTCTCCGGCCAATGGCACCTCCTGCACCCCTCCCACCCTTCAACTAGTTGGTTCCTCTGCTGGCTGCCCTCCCCCAGGGCAGAGATGGCAGGTCCTCCGCTCAGCTTCAACTGAGCTGGCTGGGGCTGCACATGCCCTGAATCAGAAATAATCCAAATGCCCTTCAACACATGAACAAATTAATGAACTGGTAGGTTGATACTATAGAATACTATTCAGCCATTAATAGAAGGAGGTTTATGTATCTTATGTTACAACTTGGATGGATTTGGAGAAGACTATCCTAAAGTATCACAAGAAAATCAGTCATCCCACGTCCTCAGTACTAAATTGAAACTTGTGGATTAAAAACAACATTAACACATATGAGAAAAACTCAATAAATTCAGGAAGGGGTGAGGTTGGGAATAGGGTTGGTAGCTTCCCACCCAATTGGTACAATGTACAAGTACATGGCACACTTCCTGGGGGAAGGTCACAACACCATGATGATTTGTTTCTAGAGACTTCACACTTCCAATATTTTTGGCTACTCATGAGGGTACATTGGTGAATATGCCATTTAGAACAGCTACACAAAGGCAAACAGGTCAGCCTAATCATATGTGCCTCGTATCAATCCAAAATAAATAAATAAATGAAGGACCTGGAGAAGTAAGCTGACTACTTACTTCTGTAAAAGGGATAATTTAAAACTATTCTTCGTGGAGAAGAATCTGTGCTAGAGGATAACACCTAGAGAAATAGATACCTAAGCACTTCAGTAGGAAGGTAAACTGTAAGCCAGGAGGTCAGTGGCATTTTCATACAATCCTCTGAGACAAGCCCTTCCAAACAAGATGCAGCTTTCCAGCTCAGGCCTCTGCTGGCCATCCCGTCTCACTCTGGTCCTCTTTCATGAGGTTGATACTAGAATTTCGTCTTCAGTAGGTTCCTGGTCTCAGTGATTCATGGATTCATTCTTTGAATCACTGAGACCAGGAACCTACTGAAGACGAAATTCTGGTATCAACCTCATGAAAGAGGACCAGAGTGATGAATCCATGGGGTGATGAATCCATGGGGTGGCACCTGTAGCTCATCAAGCAGGGTGCCAGCCCCATATACCGAAGGTAGCGGGTTCAAACCCAGCCTCGGCCAAATTGCAAAACAGAAAAATTACCGGGCGTCGTGGCAGGCACTAGTAGTCCCAGCTACTTGGGAGGCTGAGGCAAGAGAATCGTCTAAGCCCAGGAGTTGGAGGTTGCTGTGAGCTGTGTGACGCCACGGCACTCTACCGAGGGTGATAAAATGAGACTCTGTCCCTACAAAGAAAAAAAGAATGAATCCATGGCCCACAGATCAGTGGTAAGACAGGATTTATTTCATAGAAAAGAATACAGAAAAACCAAAGCTCCTGGCGAGAGGAAAAAACCCAAGTTGGGGGGAAAAATCTCCACCTCTGAACCTCTTTGTCCAGGGATATTTATAGTCGCATGGGTCCTTTGTATTTCCATTAGGCCATGACTTGGTAACGAATAAATACAGTCTCTTCCCCAGGGGTAAGATGAATAAGCACATCAATGAATGGATACAGTCCCTTTCACTGGGCAAGGTGAATGAGTACATTAATGAATGGATACAGTCCCTGGTGACTCAATATTTATCTGGGCTTTCATCCCATTTCCAATTTCACCCTAAATCATTACAAATACCAGATAAAAAAATAAAAATTTGCAAGATCAGAGAGCATTTGGAAGTGGATGATCTCAAAGAGAGTGTCCAGTGGTGAATCCAGATGGAACTAAGCAGAATGAGAAATAGTGAGAGGTACAGGGAGCGAGGAGATGGGGGGCGAGCACATGGGGACACACAAGGACAGAGAAAAAGAGATAATTCTGAATAACTAAGCAAGGGAGCTTTGAAGGAAAAAAAGAAAAAACAGGACTGAGAGGCTGGCAGCACTTTAGCATAGCTGTGGAAGGACTTTTACTAAGCAAGTAGCTTTGTAGCTTTGCTGGAGTGGACGACTTTAGGGTGTCAGGAATTCCCTCGGCCTGTGTATCTGTATATATCACTACGGAGGCCTCTCCACCCTATAAAGTTAATAATAACCGGAGCAAACTTTCTTCCAACTCCGGGAAAGTAAGCATCTTATTATTTTTACTGTTACTATAATGGAAAGCCTGAGGCTGGGAAGTTAAAAAAAAAAAAAGGAGGTTTATTTGGTTCCTGGTTCTGCAAGCTGTACAAGGAGCCTGGTGTTAGCACCTGCTTCTGATGATAGCTTCTGGGTGCGTCTACTATGGCAGAACCATAGCTGGCATGTGCACAGATCACAGGGAGAGACAGGAGGGGAAGGTGCCAGGCTCTTTTTAACAACCAGCGCTAGAGAGAACTAATAGGGTGAAATCTCCCTCATTACCTTGAGGATAGCTCCAAGCCATTCATGAGGGAGATTCCTCCATGACCCAAATACCTCCCATCAGGCTCACCCTTCAACACTTAGGACACAATTTCAACGTGAAATTTGTGGGGATCAAACAAACTAAACTATAGCATTGGGGTTTCAGGTAGTGAGTGGGTCGCCTAATTTGTCATCTTTTAAGTTCCGACAATTCAAATGTTATCAGTAAAATTAATTCTTATCAGAATTTTACAAGGCTTGTCGTTTCCTTCTGAACAAAAAAAAAAGAGATTTTCTCTAAGTAGAAAGGCAACAAAGGCATAGAATAAGTGTAGCATTTATAAGCCACTCATAGTGGAGGGAAGACATACACTCCAGGATACAAAAACAATTGCATCTGACCCTGAAAACTGAACGAGCTAAGTGCACCCACACCTGGCTCTTTAAAACAAAATAATGAAAGTGGCTGCCGAGGAGATAGACCACTCCCCAGGGAGGGGGCAAGATATACACTCCTCGGAGAGCTCCGAAGTGTTCATTATAAAAGGGAGAGATGCTTATCCATGCAATTCCCTGGGGAAAGACACAGGGGAGTGAAGATGGTGGGCTCAGATGAATTCAGGAACGTTTTCATTTCAGTAAGCACCTGCTGACAGTAAATCCAGTGATAACTGTCACACAGAGTGGGTGTCTGGCTTTCTGTAACCCTGCTGAGAGCACCGTACACACCTCAGCATAATTGTTCTTGTTCCAGGTGAGCTTAATGGGGATCAAAAAATTCACAAGAGAAGTTACAGGCAAAGAAAAAGTGTGACAATACGAAAAAGAAAAACTATTTCTAATGAACTTATTTGCTTTTGATTCAACTCATCCTTATTACCTAATTTGGTAATGCTATATGATTATTTTAATATTTTGAAATCTCTTATTATGAAGAAAAAGAATATAATCTCACTTTATTTTATTTCTACCTTTATTACTGAACTATTATAATGGAGACTTCTTATATACTATATTTTAAAAAAGACAGGATGGAAGAACTTAGGAATATACTTAAGAGATAATAATGTTGTCAGTCTGACCGCCAAGGTCTTGATAGACAAAATCTGCTCAAGGCCATATGAAATTATTTCAATAAATGTGCGGTAATAAAAATAATTTGACATTATGACTTTATAGATAAGATATAAACTATAGAAGTATTATCTTTACTTCTTAATAAATTTATTGTGCCCATTTTCTCTGCTTAACAGAGATTTGAACTCTTTCTAATATTTTAATAATATTTAATGTAAACAGTTAATAGTGATTTTTATAATGGGGATCCTTGTAAGGGCTCTAATTATAATATAGATGCACCATAACTGAAACAATAGTTTGCTAGATTTCCCACAAATGAAATCTGTCTTTGACCAGAGGGCTTATGTACATGAAATTTTCATGAACATTATAACAGCAAAATCCCAACACAAAAACATTCCAAACAGCGTGAGTGCATTATTATTACATATGTGTAGAGGTCCAGTGCCAGCGAGTATGGTGCCTCCGTATGGATTTAGATCATCTCTGGTGGAGATGCTCTGTCTCAACTATGCATAAGACTCTTTCTGTTTTTACACTAAAAGTATTAGTTCGAGTTTATTAATTCTAGTCATAAAAATACACATAACAACAACCACTTGAAATAAGTATTAAAAAAATCAATAAGTATTTCATCTGTGTAATTGGATATGTTTTAAACAGATGATGTCAACGTGTTAAATTTCCTTGATGATAGCAACAAGCCATTATTTACATGTTTTATATATTTTTAAATTTCAGAATATTATGGGGTACACACCTTTTGGTTGCATAATTTGATTTTATTATTTATTTATTTATTTATTTATTTATTTGTAGAGACTGAGTCTCACTTTATTGCCCTCTGTAGAGTGCTGTGTCATCACAGCTCACAGCAACCTCCAACTCCTGGGCTTAGGAGATTCTCTTGCTTCAGCCTCCTTAGTAGCTGGGACTACAGGTGCCCACCACATCACCTGACTATTTTTTGGTTGCAGTTTGGCCAGGGCTGGGTTTGAACCTGCCACTCTCAGTATATGGGGCCAGTGCCCTACTCATTGAGCCACAGGTGCCACTCACATAATTTGATTTTATAAGATTGAGTCAAAGTTGCAACTGTGCCCTCCATTCAGACAGTGTGTATTGTACCCGTTAGCTGTGAATTTACTCTTCCCCTTTCTTACCTCCCACCTGCTTGATTGTCATTGACAGCATTTGCAAACTAATTGCCTCATTAACCAAAAAGTGTCAGGTCATATGTTTGACTAATATTCTATGGAAATTTCTCACATTAATCAAAGTATAGTTTTAGTAATGTATGTGCTATTCTAACTGGTAAACTCAATGCTAAATTATATGGTTCACGTTAACTATCTGCCATGTCATATTATTATCCTAAATATGAAAGGAATACTTATGTGATCCTCAACTTGCAAATCTTTGTTGAAATTTGGTTGAATATCCAATTTAGTTTTCATGACCTTATGTATGTTAAGTGGAAAGTGATGTTTTAAACTTTTGGTTGTATATCCTCTCTCAATATTTGCTTAATATGCCTAGGACCAAAATCAAGGTTTAGGAAATTTAGTGAATTTTGTTAGAGAATTAAATTACTTCTAGTTATTTAACACTTATATGTTCTACTCTACTTTGCCTTAAAAATTCATTTATTCAAAAGAGGAAGCTTCCTTCCTTCATTCAGTCTTCATCCACCTAACAAATTCTATCCCTGTGCATTGATTGCATCAGGCTACCTGTCTAGGTAGGGAGAACAGAAATAGCATTAATATAATGGGGGATTCGGTTTAGAAGAATAAAAAGCCCAAGCCATACAGGAGAAGGAGAAAACAAAGCCATAGATTATATGTGACATCACGTGATTAGAAGTTCCCCCAGAGTTATGTGAGGAAAAAGGAAGTGAATAAAAAGCTACCTAAGAGCAAAGAGCTATCATAAAGGCTTCAAAACAATGGGTAAAGGAAAGGAAATAAAAAGTATACAGTTTAGAAAGTATAGAACACAACCATCTTTGTTTGCAGATGACCTGATCCTTTATATGGACAATGCCAAAGAATCAACAAAGTAGCTCTTGGAACTAGTAAGCGATTATGTGAGACTGCAGTCCACAAGGTTCATATGAAAAAGTTAATTGATTTCCTACACACCAGCAACAAAAATACGAGAATTTGAAATAAATAACACACCATTATGTAAGCACAATTAAAAATACCTAGTGATCTGAAAAATGTATACAAAGGTCTATATCAATAAAGTTATAAAACTCTGCTAAAAGCAGTGAAATATCTAAATTAATGGAGAGATAGTCGCAGTTTGTGTGTAGGAAGATTGAATATTGTTACAATTTTAGTTTTTGCCAATTTGATCTATAGATTCAAGAAAATTTTGAATTAATATCCCAGCAAATTATTTGTGCATATCAACAAATGGCTCTACATTTTATATGGAAAGGGAAAGGATCCAAAAGAGTCAATATAATATTGAAGAAGAACAAAGTTGGAAAGCTAACACTGCCTTACCTCAAGACTTACTACAAGGCTACAGTAATCAAGACCATGTGGTTTTAGTGAAACAGTGATCAAGTGTATCAATGAAACAAAGTAGACATTCCAGAAATATATCCAAACAAATATAGTCAACATTTTTTTTTTGTAAAACAAAGTTTGTATTTGGTTTAGAAATATGACTACCTTCAGTTGGCAAAGGTCAAAAAAGAGCAAAGTTTCTAAAGAAATGATCTTTAGAAATGATCTGCCCATTTTAGGGCAGAAACTTATATGGTAAAAATGCATACCTCTTAAGCATAGCACTTGAAAAGCTTTCTTAAATGTGCACGTATATACCTGTGCAACCACTACTCCAAACGGCCTAATAATTTCATCACCCTAAAAAGTTGTGTCTTTAACCTTCCAGCCGATCTCTGCCACACCCAGGGCTACTGCTGTTCTAATTTATGGCTCCATAGTTTAATTTTGCCTGGTCTTGAACTCTGTGTAAATGGAATCATATGTGTCTGGCTTCTTTTGCTCAAATGATGTTTTTGAGATTCATGTATCAGTTTCTTCCCTTCAATCCTTTCTTTTTGTATGGTGTGAGATGTTTCGGTTTATCACGTTTGTTATTTTTGGGTTGCTTCCACTTTCAGGCCATCATGCACAAAACTGCTGTGAGCATTCTTGCAGCGTCTTTTTGTAGATGTTTATTTTCATTTCCTTGTGAAAATGACTAGGGATAGAATTACTCAGATATAGAGTAGAAGTATTAACTTTATAAGAAACTGCCAAAAGTCTTCCAAAAAGAATTTTTACAGTCCTGTCAGCAGTGTGCGAAGATTGTAGTTGCTGCACGTCTTTGCAGGCATCTGGTATTGATCCTTTTAATTGGAAAAGAAGCAAAGTCATTTCAATGGGGGGAAAGGATTGTCTTTTCAAAAAGTGATGTTGAAACAACTGGACATCTATGCATCCACATCTTTTTTGTTAAAAAAAAAAAAAAAGAAAGAAAAAGACTTTAGACACAAACCTTCTATCTTACACAAAAATTAACTCAAAATGGTTCACAGACCAAAGTATAAAATTCAAAACTAGTAAATTCCTAAAAGATAATCTAAGGGAAAATCTAGGTGACTTTGGGTTTGCTGGACTTTTAGATTGTAATCATAAAAGCATTACCCATGAAATAAAAAAATAATGGCAATAAGCTGGAGTTTCTCAAAACAAAATAAACCAAAAAAAAAAACAAAAACCCAAAAAACTTGTTTGTGAAAAAGTCAAGAGAATGAAATGACCTGCCACAACCCAGGAGAAAATATTTGCAAAACACATATCATGTAAGGGACTGCTACCCAAACATACAAAAAAGATAAGTTAAAATGCAATAATAAAAGAGCAAACAACCTAACGAAAAAATGAAAAAAATATTTGAATAGGCACTCAAAGGAGCTACACAATGATAAATAAGCATATAATGAGCTGCTTACCGTGTTATCAGGGAATAAACAAGTGAAAAATAGCAAGACACCAGCACATACCCGGTAGCTGAAACATAGTTTTTATGCTGAAACCTTAATTTCAATTACTTCAGCATGTTACTGTATTTGCAGGTGGGGCCTTTAGAACACTGACTAAGGTCAAACGACCATTAGGCTAGGCCTTAACCCTAAATTCAAAACACTGGCAACACTTAATGCTTGTGAGGATGTGGGTCAAGGGAAACTTCTGAGCTCCTGGTGAAAATGCAGAACGGTGCAGAAAGACAATTTATCAGCTTCTCATAAAACTGACCATTTGCTTAGGACCAGGTACAGTGGTACAAACAACATGCTCCTTGGCATTCTCCCAAGAGAGTTTGAAATTAACATCTATACAGGAACATGCACATGAATTTTTTTGTTTGTTTTGAAACAGGGTCTCAAGCTGTCACCCTGGGTAGAGTGCTGTGATGTCGTAGCTCACAGCAATCTCCAACTCTTGGCCTCAAGTGATCCTCTTGCCTCAATGATCTATTTTTAGTAGAGATGGGGGAGTGGTTCTCGCTTTTTTGCTCAGACTGGTTTCGCACTTATGAGCCAACTCAATCCTGACCCTAATCTTCCTTTTTAAGGGCTCTGATAAAATCAACAGACAAGAGCTTAATGAATAAGTATAAATGTAGCTTCCATAATTCATTTAAAAAAACCTGTTTTTTGTTTGTTTCATTTGCCTAGAATCAATGCTCCACGGCATCTGCCACAAGTAAGCAAGTGTGTTCTATTGTCTCATTTTGGAGTCACCTGTCGTACCTCACAGTTAGAGTTGTCTGTCCTGTCCTGCAACTTTGTCTTTCAGGAAAGTCAAGAAAAATTCTGAACCCCGCACATTTCCCTCCTTCCTGTAAAGAGGAAGAGAGATTCTTTCCAGGTCTCTATATCATGAAAGTCCAATTCACCTATTATTTGTTTTCTCTTTAACTAAAGGAGAAAAAAATCTTTCAACTAAAAATTTTTATTTTACAAAAATTTTATACTTTAAGAAAAATAAAAGTACAGATAATTCCTACATTCGCGATCTTGACCCATCACACAGTTTTGCCTAGTAAAGGCTTGCTTTAGAGCAGTACGTTGGTTAAGACTGATGAAGCAATATTGATACAAGATCATTAAATAAAGCCAAAGTTTATATTAGGTTGCACCACAGGTGTGCAGACTATGGGTTTTCATAATAATGATATAATGCCATGGATCCACCATCAGGGGTAGTTCCACTGCCATAGAAATCCCCTATGCTTCTCCTGGTATCCCTTCCTGCCCCCCCACCCCCCGGGCAACCATTGATTTTCCTACTGTCTCCATAGTTTTGCTTTTTCCCTAATGTCATATAGTCAGAATCATCTACTATGTAGCCTTTTCCAATTGGCTTCTGTCACCCAGGAATATATGGTTAAGGTTTCCTTAAGTCTTTCATATCTTGAAAGCTCATTTCTTTTCATTACTGAATAATATTCACCTGTTCACATAGAATACAATGCATGTATCCATTTACTTATTGAAGGTTCTTGATTGATGCCAAGTTTTACCAATTACGAGTAAAATCTCTATAAACATTCATGGGAGGTGGGGCTGGGTGCAGTAGCTCACACCTGTAATTCTAGCACTCTGAGAGGCCAGGGCAGGTCGAACCTGGACCCTTCCTCCCTCATTCTTCTAGGAAAGAAAAGGCTTAAACCACGAGGTAGAGGAAAACTGCCCCTGCCACTGCCACTGATGAAACCTTACTGCATCTGGAGAAAGGGAAAAAAGAAAACAAACAAACACCTCTGTCTACACAGGGCTGATGATTTAAGTTCTGTGCCCTGAACCATAGCGGTGAGCTGGGCCAGATCCCCGGGAATGCTCTAGACCTAGACTCTGGGAAACAGCGCCTGCTGAGGACTGAGAATTAATCACAGTAACAGAGAAGCCACACCATGCTGTGCCCTTGACTCCAGGCAAATGACTCTTGTGTAGTAAGTAATGACAGTCTCACTGTTATATTCTGGTCAATAATCATCAGAGTGTGTAAATAATGAGGAACGCATACATGCCCAAAGTGTAAATGCTGGCTTTCCAAAGCTGGAAAATGTGAAATGTGGCTTTTAAATGGAAACAGATTGGAGAGGCAATGAAGGCGGTGTTCTCCCAAATTGATATGCTGAAACCTTAATTTTCAGCGCTTCAGAATGCAACTGTATTTGTGGATGGGGCCTTTAAAATAATGATTCAAGTAAAACGAGGCCGTTAGCAGAGGCCTTAACCCTATCTGACTGGTGTCCTTATAAAGAGGAAGTCAGGACATACGGTGGGCACCAAGATTGCCCACACAGGGAGGCATGGCCAGTACAGGGCAGCAAGAAGGCGGTCACTGTATGGGGGCAGCAAGAAGGCGGTCACTGTAGGGGGCAGCAAGAAGGCAGTCACTTATAAGCCAAGGAGAGAGTCTTCAGGGGAAACGGATCGCGCCTTATGATGTTAGATGTTCAGCCCTCTGAACTATGAAGAAGTAAATTTCTATTGTTTAGGCCCTGCTATTTTGTTATGGCCCCTCTGGAAAACTAATGCAAGGGCTCATACAACTCAGACTTCCCTTTCATGATCAGGATTACATAAGGCAGTGTCTTTCCAGAAAAGAGTCCTTGATCTTCTCCAGAAACGTCTCCGTTGCAATCTGAATGTTTGTCCCCTGCACCTTTTAGTTTGAAATCTGCTCCCCAGGACCGGAGGTGGGGCATGATGGGTGGCATTTTCCTCATGGGGGTGGATCCCTCATTAATGGCTTGGTGCTATCCTCTTCACAATGACTGAGCTCGCCCTCTATTGCTCTACTAGATCCCACAAAAGCTGGCTGTTCAAAGAAGCCTGGCAAATCCTCCCTCCTTACTTCCTGCACACACGGGCTCCCCTTCACCTTCCACTACCTGAAGCTGTCACCAGAGATGCTGGCACCATGCTTCTTGTACAGCCTGAGAACTGTCAGTCAAATAAACCTGCTTTCTTTAAGAATTACCCAACTTCCAGTATTGCTTTTATACAAATACAAATGCACTAAGATACGGCCCCGATTGCATGTCCACTTTTTTAGTTGAAATGGCCAAACAAACAGGCCACTGATTTTTGCAAAGAGAAGAGTGAAAAGCCAAGAGACATTTTTATTCCAGCCTCAGTGAATTAATGGCATTTAAATACATGCATTGTCATGTAAAACATGCTGGGTTTGCCATGTTTCAAGGGGCCATTCCATATAGAGGACTAGCAGAGGATACTGGATTCTGGTGATCTTCCCTACACAGACCAATTTATCATCTTCTCAGTACTCAGTTTCCCTCCACCACAGAGATTCTGAATTGCTGACTTTCAAGTTATTTTTCCTTCTGGTGCATCTATATGGTGTATGACAAGAATAACTCAGAAAGTAGTGAAATATCAATAATAATTTTTGTGGAGAGTAAAACATGATTGCTGTACTAAATTAATTTTTGGAAACAGTGAGAAAAATAGATTTGTTTCTATGATATACAAGCACAGCTATAAAAAAGAGAAATTTTCCAGGAACTAAGCAGTTGCAGTCATAGTAAGAGACAAAGTTTCAATGCCAAGGAAAAAGTTACATGACCTAAAATGTCAATGGTTTATTAAAAAGGGACATAATAGAACAATAAAATTAAAGCAAGAGGAATATACATCAGTTATATTAAATAAAGTAATATAAATCAATGCCAAAAACTATTTCACAGCAAGGGGTCCTGAAAGGTCCAGGCTAAGTATAATTACCCTCTGTAAGTTCTGCACCAAGATGTATTTTCTGTCTTGGATAATGAACCACAGATATTTACACAGAAGACCTCAGAACCAGGCACCCAGAATGAAGTCTGAACACGTGTTCTGGCTACATAACCAGCATAAAAGTCACCATCTTAGAGAGGCTTATGGAGACCAGGTGCTGACAATGTTAAGCTTCACCTGGGCCCTGTACTTCTTCAAAATAGTCAAAGAAGTAATCCCATCCTTTTGTTTTCCAAGAAAAGGCATTCTGCAATGAAACCCCTTCTCCACTTAGACAAGACTTGTGGTGGCTCCTTGTTTAGCTAAGATAGAGCCAGCCCTGGACACTCCATGTTGCCTCAGCAATGGTTAACTGAACTGTTTGTACCCATTGACCACTCTGGACAAAATTCCCTTCTGTCTGACCTTTGAGATGCTTGCAGATCTTATGATCTGACAGATCCTTATTCAAATAGAACTCCTACCCAACTGCAATTATCCCTTTCCCCATAGCAATTGACTTTTGAGTAAAGGTCCAAATTTGTTTTGTGTTTGACGCTTTAAGTCATCAATCTCATAGCTATTAATAAACTGTGCTGATATTCTGATACAAACTGCCTCCAAAACTCCCTGGATGCATGGCTACAAAGCAACACAATTAATAGCATTATACTAGTATTTCGGTATATTTCCTGTCATGTTTATGTACAGGTACATGAACATTATAGCTAAGGAAAATTAGAAGCCCATTGTATTTACTTCTTGAAGCATATGGGAGAAAAGGAGGAAGAGTTTTAAAACAATGACTGACTAGGAAATATATGAACAACAAATATAGAAGCCTGAACATTGGAAGAATTGTAATTTTGGTGACAAAATATAGATATTATTTTTATGATATAAAGCTCTTTGCATTTTTAAAATTATAAAAGTGAGAAGGATGTTAAAAAGAAAAAAATAAAGCACAAATGTCTATTGCTGTTGCATATTCAAATTTTACGTGAAAAATTTTTTAATTATTTAGCCTCTCTCCTAAAATAATGAAAATGGAAAAATATCAGCTCTATCTAAAATCTCCCTTCCCATAATAAATGGTAAAACAAAATGAGATATTTTCCTCATTTTTTAAAGGAAACTACAATATTCACAAACATATATTTTGGTTTTAAATTAGATACTAGGGAGTTATCTTATTCCTTATTTGGTCACTGTATTTTTGCCATAAATACTGTGAGACTTCAGGATGTTAAAGGAAACAAGATTGAGTTCTAACAGTTTTTTAATTAGATCTACTTCCCCTCCATATAAAAAAAAATCCAAAAAGCACAGGTATAAAATCAACAAGCCTGCAAAATATCAAAGCAGCCTTAAACTTAAAATAAAATAAAATTGGGAGATATCTGATATATGAGTTATTTGAAATAAAAATAATTGTTAAACTTTATTTTGGATGTTGCATCCCATATAGCCTATGGCTAGGAATGAGAGTTATAAGAAATACCTGTATAGCTCAATAATGGAACACCTTGGTGGAAAGGGCACGGAGAGAGATTTAACTCTCCTAACAAGCATGAGAGCTCAGGAGATGAGAGCAGTGGTGAATTGGCAGTCTCTACACCTGTGGTGTTGAGAGGTTAGCCTTATATTAGGCTGGAGGAGAAGGCAGTCAAGGAGTATGTGCATTCTATCGCAGATTCACTTACTCCTCTCCTGCCCGCACAGCGTCTTTCTGCTGAAGATCACCAAGCTCTGCCAAAGACTAAGATCTATCTAAAAAGACTGCTTTACTCTAAGACTCACTCTCTCTCCAGCTAAAGTAGATAGCCCTCAGACACCTAAGAGAAACTATACCAGAGCAAAGTAACTTACTTAGTGGTCCACGTCTGGAACCTAATTAAGCTGGGCTGGAGACCTGGCCAGTCCAGGGCCCTGGCAAGTGGTGTCAGAAGTGACATCTGACAAATGGCATAGTGGGCAGGATTTGGTAAATGCAGAACGAGAGGGAAATAAGCTTTGGCAAATAAGAGAGAGAAATAGAAATATTTAGAGGGAAAAGAAATATCTGAGAAATAAGACAGCCAACAACAGGCCTTTCTCATTTAGTTTTTCCTCTTCTTTCCTATGTTTTCTCTTTCCAAATTCTAACTACTAATTCTGTGGGAAAAGCAGATAAAAGCCTTTAGAGAGGAAAGAGAAAAGATAGAACTAGGAGATAAGAACCTTTAGCAAACAAGCCTTTAGCCTCAGGGGTGAGAAAAACCTTCCAAAAACCAGCAAAGAGAAAAGTTTGGGAATAGGGTGCAAGAGTTTATTAAGGTAGGGAAGAGAACATCTAACTGCCTTCTTCTATATCTTTGCCCATTGCCAGCAGGAAGTAGCTTTTGAGTGATTGACGCCCAAATCCCTTTTTGGCAGTTAAGAGTTCTCATTAAAAGAAAAGAATTGAGGTAGATTAAGGGGGCTGGTGAAGAAATAGAGGAAGTGAAGTTTTGTTCAAAAAATCTAACACTCCAGATTAAAAAACAGCTAAAGAATTCCGGTCCCTTTAAGGCAGCCAAGGGTTCTAAGAATTGAAAAGGAAAGATTGTAAAAATTAAAGGCCAAAAGTCAGTAGAGAAAAATCATGGCAAATGAGATACAGCAGTTGAAGTATCAGATGGAACAGCTTAAGACTAAGCACTAGATCATGGCGGCTGATATGAAACAGTTGAGAGATCAGATGAATCTTATAGTTGAAGCAGGTAGATGCCATATTGACATGACAACTCAAATTGGGCAACTGGAAGATCAGAGGGTAAATTTCCTAGTTAACATCAGATGCCATGAATGTGGGAAGCTAGGCCATAAGAGAAAACAGTGTTTAAAAGGGAAAAGAATGCTGAATGCTGAAGAAAAGGAGCAAAGAGCATGTAACCTCCAGTGTATGTCCCAAGTGTAAAGAAGGCTTTCACTGGGCAAATGAATGCCGTTCTCAATTTGATAAAGAGGGAATACCTTTATTGTAAGGAAATTATCAGTTGGGCCAGAATTAGGACCCACTGGTAAATGAAAGAAGTTAAAACAGTTTCTTTAATATTTTCATTTCAAATTATTCTCAGAAAACAGTATAATTTAACTCTATACCATGGGAGCACTCTGCCAGCTTGGTTAGACCTGTGGTGCCTCAGCATAAAACTGAGGAAATTAAGCCAGACCAATGGATGATGATGGAGAATAATTAGATTGAATATGTTTGTGGAATATTAGGTTATCCTGTGTGGTGAAGGGGTGACCCACCTCTCAAAAACGTCTGTTTACTATAACTGGGTCCAGCTGTGGAGAATTAGAGAGCCTGGACACAGCCCAAAGGGGAAAGGGACACTCTGAAGCAAGTGACTACTTTGGAAGAATATGAGAGGTGTAGAACAAAGGAAGGGAATAGTAACTGAGAATTAAAATCACCTTTGTGCTAGGGACTCCATTTGAAAAGAGAGCTTGGCATCAATTACCAAAATTCCGCTGGAAAAGCAGCTTGAAAGCAGGAAAAACTCCACTATCAAGGAACTGTGAAGTGTGGAACCACTTAAGGACCGTGAGTAACAGAGCCTTTGAGAGGAACTGTGAAGTGTGGGACCATGTCCATGAGTAACAGTCTTTTGAGATCTGTGAAGGGTGGATTTTTTAGGCCTGTAAGTAGCACAGCCTTTGGAATAGCAAGAGAAAAATCCTTGCTTGCAAAGATTGCAAGGAAAGCGCTATCTGTTGTTCTGTCTGTCCGTTAAGTAAATATCAAAGGAAAGTTCCTACAGTTAAAGAAATGGTAAATTCTCTCAGCAAAGATTTTCTCAGTTTAAAAAGGCCTTTAAGGGAATTAACATTACAGTCATCATTTTTCCCTAGCAGCTGATAATAGTTTACATGTGTATTGGGCTTCCTCATTTAAAGAGCCCATACCTGGAATTCTGAACTTTGACAATTACCATATTCTTTTGCCTAGAAAGAAAAGGGCTAGATAACGGGAAGAACTGCCCTTACCACATTAAAAATTATTTTGTTTGTATATAAAAAAAGATATGTTGAAGCCCACATAGCCTATGGCTAGAAGTGAGAGTTATAAGAAATACCTGTATAGCTCAATAATGGAACACCTGGATGGAAAGGGCATGGGGGGCGGATTTAGCTCTCCTAACAAGCATGGGATCTCACAAGATGAGAGCATTGGTAAATTAGAAGTCTCTACACCTGTGGTGTTGAGAGGCACAAGATTAGCTTTGTATTAGGCTGGAGGAGAAGGCAGTCAAGGAGCATGCGCATTCTATCACGGACCCGGCTTACTCTAACTCTGTCTCCTCTCCTGCCTGCAGAATGGCAACACGGTGTCTCTCTGCTGAAGATCACCAAGCTCTGCCAAAGACTAAGATCTATCTAAGAAGAGTGCTTTACACTCTCTAAGACTCTCTCTCTCTCTCCAGCTAAAGTAGATTGCCCTCAGACACCTAAGAGAAACTGTACCAGAGCAAGGTAACTTAGCAGTCTGTGCCCAGAACCTAGTTAAGCTGGGCCTGAGACCTAGCCAGTCCAGGGCCCTAGCAAGAAGTGTCAGAAGTGACATTTGGGGAAATATTTCTCCATAGAAAAATGGAAAAATCTTTCTCTAATACAACCTTTTTTTCCTTTTTCTTTTTAAGTGATTACACAGCTTTTGATTAAAAAAAAAAACAAAACTCTATTTGGCACTTTGTCTAAAGCAATGTGTTCCTGTTATATTGGGTGAGAGGAAAAAAATTCCAGTCAATACTTCTAAATGCTTATTTATGTGGAGAAGGAAGTCTGTGTGTCCTCACACTTTGAATTTTTTATGGATGCAAGTTGTGGTACTCTTTAAACTACTCTCTTCCCATTCTTGGTTCCCAACTTCTTTTCCAAGAAGAAACACAATCTCACACTTCACTGGAGACACTGAAATACCCTCACGTCACCAATGGGGAGGCCCTTCTCAGTGCCAGTCCCCTGTCTGGCCATTACTTTCCCCTGGAATAATTTTCATTTTTTCTTCCCTGCCTAATTGTCCCTTGACCATCAATATTGAGCTTAGATGCCTCTCTAACACACTAATTCTAGTATAGATTGTCCACCTATGGGCAAATATAGCTTCCTGAACTATCATAAACTCTTGTTTCACAAAACTGAAATGCGATAGTCAATTGCTTATTATGTAATTATTTATTTTATCTGCTCCTAGTGAAGTCTTTTTGGAGACTGTAGTCTAACACCAAATCTGATATATGCCAAAACTAGTCAATAAAATAAATTATTGAATGAATTCACAAATAATGCAAACATGACATATAACCCAGTAAGCATATATTTAATTTTATGCTTCCAAATTTATAAGTAAAATTTTGAAAATAAAATGTTATGTGATTTTATTAGTCTTTTTACATTATTTCACATAGCTCCATTTAGCTTACTTTTGATTTTAGCTTTTATAAATTAAATGTCATTTCAAAAATGTGAGTGAGTGTATGTGTATGTGTGTGTATATATATATATATATATATATATAAACATTTTTAGAGACATGATCTCCACAAGGGCTACATGCAGTTATGTGAAATTTTTTCACAATTTTCAAACAACATCAACACAATAAATAATGACTTTGTCTATTTAAATATGATGGCTTTTAAGGTGCTTTTTTAATGCAGGATACAGAGAAAAGTATATTTCCTTATGTTTGAAATTATTAACAAAATATTTTTTGGTGTAAAAATTCTTTCAAGTATGATCAAGAAAATCATGATACCAAAAGTAGAAATTATGCAGTTGAATGATTTTCTATGCTGCTTCTTAATCCACTGAAAATAATTTCACAATTCAACACTTTTAAGTAGCTTCTTACTTTCTTTGGTGTCCTACTTCTTTAGGCAACAAGGGCTCTGGTAACCAGTCGTTACTTATTGAACTATTAACAGGGGGAGCACATGCCACAAAGGAGGTCAATGAAACAGAGCCCACTGTCTTACATACATTAGTGATGACTGCTTAGCTATGTGGTCATTTCACATACTTGGTGTTAAATTAAGAAAAAGTACTCCTTTATACATCCAATAATTTTGTGACTTAGTTATAAATAATTCACATATTTTGGGGATGTCACAGTAAATGATTTTTAATAAGCTTTAGATTCTTTTGTTCACTTTGTTCTTTTTTTTTTTTTTTTTTTTTTTTGCAGTTTTGGCCAAGGCCAGGTTTGAACTCGCCACCTCCAGCATATGACGCTGGTGCTCTACTCCTTTGAGCCACAGACGCCACCATGTTCCCTTTATTCTTTAATGGATTAAACTTGTTCTTGTTCATTTTGTTCTTCCCTAGTGCCATATGCACTTTCAAATACAGTTAAACATGTTCCTTGGGTTAGTAAAGTCCAGAATTTAAAATATCTTAAATAACTTTCACCACATTACATGTATGTACATAATAAATATAGATATATGTATATGATACAGGTATATTTTAAGAAGATGTAATCCCCATGTTAGCTTTTCATGTAGAGATATTACTATTTTTTCTATTCATCATTTTGTTTTTCTTGTTTTTAATATGACGGTCTGTACTTAGCACTTTTTGTCTATTGGACTCCTGAACATTTACAGAAAAAGAATAAATTGATGTTTGATAAATCATCACATGAAGACCGTAGCTTTGATGATGTTATCAAAGGTTGACTTGGATATCTCATGGATGCTGCCATATTGACCATTCAAAATTGTGTTGACCTATCATAAGCCTTTCATTTTTTGAATTTGCCAGGGTTATGATCTGTTTATTATACATACTAATTTAAAACTTTTATGTTAAATATTGCTATATGAAAAACCTTCGTTTAAACATAATCTGCTTTCATATCTTTATACTAATGGAATAGATTATGTGGCTAATTCAGTGGATTTTGCATAACATGATAATCCGGTTAATTCCAATCAAAATCGACACCTCATTTTTTATACTCTAATCATCTGTAGAAGCACATTTTTAAAGAGATTTTGAGATGAAATAGAAATGTGTTTCTAATATTAATTACTTTGTGAGGTTCTCTTTTAACATCGCTATGGAGACATTTAAATTCTACACGACAAAAGCAATATAATTGGACTTCATTGTCATGTTACCATAAGGTTGTATTTTATTCTAGCTGACATGCTATACTTGCTAATATAACTTTTTGCAAAGCTTGATCTCTGTAAGTCTCATAATGCACATTTTGAAAAGAAAGAAACGGATTAGTGTTGTGACAAGAGGATGTTGAGAACAGAATGCACTGGAGGGAGAAATGCATTGTTTAATTGGATAATTTATTATTGAAATAATATGTATTATCGAAAAATAATTTGATACTTAATGTGTTCAAAATCTAAATACAAAATTTATATTGTTGTCTGTGGATAAGAATGAAATCATATGAATCTTTCTCTGGAAAAAATATAATCTGCGTGATGGATTTGTTGGTTTCATTTTATCTAATTCAACACTAATGTTTCATTCTTTTCTCCTAATTTTCTTTGAGAAATAGTCTCAAAAGTCCTGTGCTAATTGTTGCTGGTTCAGTGAAATTCATTTCACTGAACTTGAAATGAATTTGTAATCATGAGCCCATAGGAAGAATTCCTCCTGTTACTTCATAAGAACAACTAAATTATTTTTCAGTTGCCCCAAATCATTCTTCAAATCTTGACTTTAACGCTAACTTATTAAAAATTATCTTGCTTCCCATGGTGATATTCTTTTGTTTCAGTTATATACTGTCAGTTAATAGTTTGGAAATTAAATGGGCACATTAACCCTGGTCCAGTCTATAAGTTATGCATAATAGAAGTGAAACCTAGATAGTAACAAGAAACCAGGGAGCATGAACGCTTCTGCTCAGAATCTCTAAAAAGCCTCATCTGACTTAATTGCATAGTAAAATTGCAAAAACCTTCAGATAGTTAACATAAGACTTGGTGATTCATCTTTTCCCCATTAGACTTAATGTATTTTGTGGCTGATGATTAGAATGAGGACAGGGACACACACTGTAATGGTTAAGGAAAGTGAGTAGACTTGCATTCCAGTCATTAATATCAAGCCACTGATGACTGAGTCTTCACCACACGCGTGATTATTATTCTTGGGGAGAGGGGGAAAATGCTTGCAGGAGCTGCCTCTTCATATGATTTTCACAGTTCCTGAAATGCCTTAGCTTGGAAATCACATTTTCTTCTTCGAGAGATGAAAATCCTTTTAAATCCACTGATCTTTTTCTTTCTTTAGATTGCTAGTCTACATTTCATTAGCACGTTTCTCATACTTTTTAAAGTTTTCTGATTTTTTTTTGAAACTTGTGGGTTTAAAAGACTTTACTTACAAAAAAAATAATTGCCTTATTCAGGAAGATTCATTTGCTTTATTTGTTCATAGACAGGTACTTTTTATCCCAGTCCTAGTTGGGATTTTATGAATAAAGGAACTCAATAAAAGAAAAATACTTGCCCCATTGTAGAAATGTTAATTCCATAAAAATAACAAATTATATCACACTTAACCATTTGTATTTACATTTATTCTTTTAAAGCAAAGTTTCCAAAGTTGGCATTGGCCCAGGTAACTTTTTGTTGTGGGAGGCTTCCTGAGCACTGCTAGTTTTTTCTGCATATTCACTAGGCACTAGTTCTGTCCCTATGCTGGTGGTGCTGACAATAGAGAGTGTTTTCAGGTAGTCCACTTGGTTGTCATTGTGGTATTTCCTAAAACCACATGTTTATTATACCAAACAGAATAGAGTATACCACATCTTTTTTTCTCAATAGATATGCCCTTCCTTTACAATACTGTTTTGTTAAAGATCCAGTTCTAATCCTTGTAAATAATATTTGAGCATTCATGAGAACTGTTCCTGGTTTTTTTGTTTTGTTTTGGTGCTCCACGTGTGCCTGTATGTGTACTGTTTTTCATTTCTTTTGCTTGCCCCCCCTTTTTTTTAGCTTAGTTTTATTTTGGGGTTGGGGTAAAAATAGAAGAGAGGAAGAAATAAGTATAGATGATGCAAACTCAAATTCTCAGGAACAAATTCCATTACACTCTTGATTCGGTTGTCACTTCTTAGAGACACTAATTTGAATGGCTAAAACATTGTTAAAGAAGAAAGTAGATATAAAAAAAATGCTTTACTTCTGAAAATGTTAAACAATTGCAGACAAATGATCTCATTAAAAGTGCTTTGTTATTAATTCACCACATTAAAAGTGGGTATACTAACCACAGGCCCAGATAATTAAGCCTCGTTATAATAAGAAGACAGCAAATCTTGTCAAATTTATTTGCAAATTCACACTGTTATATCTTCACTGCCATCATTTTCATATATTCAGTGGCCATTTAGCCCCTATTCATTCCATCATAAAAAGCTTTAATTGTGGAAAAGAGAGGCTCATGAAATCACTGGTGAAACAAGGTTTCTAAGGCCAACATGATGTTTTCAGAGCACAACTCTAAAGAAGCAATCCTCAGGAGCTCTCAGAAGAGGTGCTGCAAAACTTGTAAGAATGGAAAAGCAAATATCCAATATACTCAATACTAATATGAAGCCTGTAGATGAACTAACACCCACATACGAGAATAAAAATAATTTAATTCAATTTGGAGTTAAGGAGAAGACGGGGGTGGGGTACAGAGACACAGGGATTGGTGAGCTCCTACCTAAGGGGCATAATGTAAGTGTGTGTGACACGCCTCTTGGTGTGGGATACAACTACAACAGGGACTTCACCTAACAAATGCAAACATTATACTTAATCATTGGTTCTCTTATATTAATTTGAAAAAAAAAAAAAAGAAAGAAAACTCAAATGTCTGGGTATTTCCTGCCTGAAATCTCAGCCTATCTCGGTATGCAGCGCTAATGTGGATAACTCTTAATAGTCTTAAGAAGTCTCTTAATTGATTCTCGCATCAAATATTTGCTTATACGTAGACCGAGAGCAGCTTTCTTAGAATGGTGGTCTCTCTCACTTTTATCTTCCAGATCTTGAATGAATGTCTCTAACGGCATAGTCTACCCAGAATATAAAAAGAGATCTAGGAAATGGAGTCTTCAACTTTTCTTGAGAGATTCAGAAGAGAATTTAGGAGGCAATAATGTTGCTGAGTTTAGGACAGGCTCTATAACAAAGTTGCCACTGTTAAGTCTTAATTCACCAATTTTATACATCTGAATACAAATAACTATTAATCTTGTTTCTGACTAACATAAAAACGTACTCTCTTAGATATGTTTACCACCTCTTAACAACTGAGTTATTGAAATATATTTATTCATATAGTAGCAGTTCATTACATTTCTAGCTGAGCCTAAACCCCATTTAATGCCTGATACACTCAGTTATAGGTTTTCTTAGATGAATTCATCCTAAAATCAGAGCCCAAGAGCAGGATTTTGTTGCAGGTCCTAACAAGTATTTGAAAAGTTATTCCAAAAAGCCTTGGTCAATAGACACAGAGAAGTAAAAAGTTCTTATTAATCATGTAATGTTAAGCCTGTCATCAATGTAGGCAAATGGAATTCAAACCCCCTTATGACCTTCTGAAGAATCACGTAATGCGTGGCTTAGAATTATGCCTTTGGAGCAGAAAAGCTGAAATACTTATTCATTGACACTTACCGTATCCTGTAATACTAGAGAGTTGTTGTGTGCTGAGGAAATCATGTAACTTACACCAAACTTAGTGAATAAAACCGTAAGCCTGTAAGGTCACACACTGTTGTATGTGCCTGGTGGCAACATGAGAGCAATGTAGCACCTGTCCTGGTTCCTGGAATCCTTCTATTGGGTACGTTACAAAGTGTATTATATGTGCAAGAATGCACAGCAGTCAGCACTCAAGGTTAAGTATGAAAGCTGAGGCCCCCAGGATGGTTCAGTAAAAGGTAAACAGCGACATAGGGTAATGGAACATCTGAAGTGTCCAGATAATGGTGTAACTGGAAGAGAGAAGGGGGAGAGCAAGTCTCATCTCCTCAGACATCTCAGCTTTTCTAGTCTAAACTCCTCTTTGACGATCTCAGATGCCTGCACTGCTAATTTCTCCATGCAGCGATAGTCATATAAACATTCCCCTGACTGGGCACCTTACCCTGAGTTGGAAAATTTATGTGAGAATCAGCCTGTTCACCTCCCACACTTTATTAGTTAGAGAGTTATTTACAGATTGCTAATTCTTAGCAAACTCCAGAAACATCATATGCTGGGTCAGGCACAAAGGGACTTCCAAGGAAGAAAAGAGAATGCAAAGGGGTTTGACGTGGAGCTTTCAGTGGATAGTGAAGCTGTCTACCCAGCAGGTACTGGCATTGGAGATGGGCTTGGAGCTCTGGAAGCCTCTGTCAGTCAGCTCCTTGATTGCTGCTCTCCTTTCTGCCCTCATATTAATTCCATCTTCTGACTTGTCAAGTAGCTGATACTAAGAATCTCTACAAAAGTCTTTGAGTGGAATAGGAACCTGCTGCAGCTGATCATCAATCTTTATTGATACTCAGCTTTCCCCTGCTCTATATCCACTCTTGTCTTTACCTTCAGCTAGAAATTTCGTTAGTCCTAGTTGCTTGGCTGCTGAAGTGATTGGCCTTTTATTTCTGAGAAATATGACCCCTTAGCTCACCGACATCACTACAATTATTTTCTCCCTCCAGGCCTGGAGGCAATGAGAGATCTCCAGGGAATTCCCTGAGTTCCACATACACTCCTACCACCTTTTCCTATTATATTTTAGCTGTTTATGATAATCTGGGCCAATGATTTCTACCAGACTAGTTTAATGTTACTTCTTTTATACTGGCTAATTAACGTAAGGAGCCTGAAGTTACCAGGGCGAGTTGAAGATTGGTTCCAGGACCAGTATGTTCTAGAATAACACCCATTAGTTACACACATATTGTAGCAAGCTATGTAACAACTTGTGTAGTAACAATATATGTAGCAACCTAGGTAGGAATTCCCACAGCAGTTTTGCAGAGACAAAGTGGCAGTTACTGGACTTTAAAGAACAGACATTGGCAGTTAGAAATTGATCAGCTGTGGAACTCCAGTGAAGTGGGTGGGGCTTGGGGGAGGGGCAAATATTCTCAATAAATTGCAGCCGTGGAGGTTGCTTGGGGCCTTTTCCCTGACAGGTATGGCGAGGCCACCTCCTGCAAGCTTGGAGCTTACAATCCATCGTCCAGCCTGCTTCCTTGGTGACAGCACTGACACACATAACACAGCTTGGAGAAAAATGCTCCAGTCCCCAGGGTGCTATCATGTTTTCAGTATTTACCTATTTGGTTCTCTGAGCATCCTGAATCTGTGGTTTGATTTGTCATTAATTTTGAAAGTTCTCTGCAATTAATAATTCAAATATTTTTCCTGATCTTTCTTTCTTGTCCCACTAGTATTCGAGTGGCGTGCATGTTATACCTTTATAAATGGTCCTACAGTTCTTGACTATGTTGTTCTGGTTGTTTTGTTTGTTTTGTTTAGTCTGTCATATTTTTCTTGTTGTATTTTAGTTTTGGAAGTTCCTACTGCCATATTGTCAAGGGCACTGCTTTTTTTTAGAATTTATCCCTGATGTTAACTCACACTTGACTATTTTGAAGGAAAATATATAAAATTTGTATTCTTAAAATAGACATTTAGCAAGATCAGTGGTGATACATTTCAAATTATTACAAAATTAAATTATGGTTCAAATTTTTAATATGTTGGCAATATTTTTGAAAACTTACTTGAAAAACAATAACAAAATATTTGAAAGATATTATATCTTCAGGAAAATAAGAATTTTTCTATAGATGAAGTGTTCTTGCATCTTTAAGTTATTAAAGGTATAATTTGGGTGGAGCCTGTGGCTTAAAGGAGTAGGGCACTGACCCCATATGCTAGACATGGCGGGTTCAAACCCAGCCCCATCCAAAAACTGCAAAAAAAAAAATAAAATAAATAAAGGAAAAATCCTATTAATGCATTTTGAGTGCATTATGAATATAGACACATTCTATGGAAATTGAATAAACCAGGATTTCAACATAGTTAAATGCATTTTTCTATCCAACTAGGTAATATCATGGATTGACATTTTTCTTTATTTTGCATATAATTTGCATTTATTAAATATTATATAGGTACAGCTACATAATCTTTTTTTGCTCAAACAACATTTTAGCACATTGGAGCTCCAAAAAATTCTTAGTTAATGTAGAATTTTACACTAAATTTTGAAAACAGTAGAGTATATATGTGTTAATTATAAACCTTGATAAAATTGTATTTTAATTCCTACAGATATTTGGGATAAGATAGAACTCACTGTGTTTAGGTATTATAACAAAATGTGGAAAGTAGACAATTCTGAAATTGATTCCCATTAGGATCCTATACAGAGTCCAGACACTCTGAAGTTTTCACTGTGTCTAATTGCCAGGGATGTAATATTTAAACATATGCTAATGATATATTATTTAATGGAGATTACTCAGATTGATATAAGTATTAGAAAATTAAATGTATTTTCTGAAAACACCCCAGTGTTTCATATATAAAAAGACCCCTACTTATTTTGATTCATATAGATAGCTATATGCATCATACATGCATGTGTATAAAATATACATTAAACACAAGTATATGTGTACATTATCCAAGCCTAAAACATATACCACAATCCATGTATATATAGGCCTGCAATGTCTGTATGTTATTGCAATTAAGGCAATGACAATTTACAGGAAGAGGAAGATAGAATGTTTATTTGTACTTATGAATATTATGATTTTTGTTGGTTACAAGTATTTTAGGATAAATCAAGGATTAAACAAATTTATTTCATTGTCATGTTTTATAAATGTTTACAATTGTACATTTACAGATGAAACAGACCTCTGTTGATTAAGAAAGCAATCATATATTCTCTGTATTTTTAAAAAATGTATTTATTGGCAAATAATCATACACACTTGTAGGGTACATGTGGTATTTTTATATGTGTATATAATGTGTAATGACCACATCAGTGTATTCAGGATATCCATCACCTCCAACACTTTTGATTTCTTTGTGTTGAGAACATTTCAATTCTTCTAGCTATTTTGAAATATGTAATGAATTTTTGTTAGTTACAGGCACACTATTGTGACATCTAACACAGGTGAATGTCTTCTATCTAACTGTATGGTTGGACCCATTACTCATCATAGTTTCTTCTTTTCCAGCGTCTGTTAACAATCATTCTGCCCGTTGAGACCCACATTTTTAGCTCTCACCCAAAATCATATGAGTGAGAATATGGACTATTTGTCTTTTGGTAACTGGCTTATTTCACTTAACATAATGACCTTCCATTGCATCCATGTTGCTACAAATGACAGAATTTTGTGCATTTTAAGGACAAATTGCATTTCATTGTGTAATATTTCATATTTTCCTTATCTATGCCTTTACTGAGAAAAAAAAGAGGTTAATTCCATATCTTTTCTATTGCGAAGAGGGCTGTAATAAACATGGGGGGTTAGGTGCCATTTTGATATAATGACTTCCTTTCCTTTGGATCAATATCCAGTAGTTGGATTGCTAGATCACAAGATGGTTCTATTTTTAATATTTCTAGAAAACTTCATGCTATTTATTTTTATAATGCACACAGAATTTAAAAAAAAATTCATTTTAAAAGTTAAAGCTTCAAGATTTTAACAAATTGACAAGAATATTACCTCTATACAGGTTCAGAATTTGTCTGAGAGCAATGTGATAATAATGCACTGTCATAGGTCACTTCTAACACCACATGTCAGGGCCCAGGACTGGCCATGTCTCAGGCCCAGCCGTCCTAGGTTCTGGACGCAGACCGCTAAGTTACCTTGCTCAAAAACAAAGTCTCTTAGGTGCCTGAGGGCTATCTACTTTAGCTGGATAGAGAGAGAGAGAGTCTTAGAGAGAGTAAACCATTCTTCTTAGAAAGATAGATCTTAGTCTTTAGCAGAGCTTGATAATCTTCAGCAGAGAGACACCGTGCTGTCGTTCTACAGGCAGAAGAGGAGACAGAGTCAGAGTAAGCGAGTCCATGATGGAATGCTCATGCTCCTTGACTGCCTTCTCCTCCAGCCTAATATAAGGCTGACCTCGTGCCTCTCAACACCACAGGTGTAGAGACTGCCAATTTACCACTGCTCTCATCTTGCGAGCTCTCATGCTTGTTAAGAGAGCTAAATCCCTCTCCATGCCCTTTCCACCAAGGTGTTCCATTATTGAGCAATACAGGTATTTCTTATAACTCTCACTCCTCCTAGCCATAGGCTAGGTGTCAATGCACTATTCCAAATGAATCAAATGAGTTTAGATTTTTTATCACATGCCAAACCATGAAACTTCAGTGAAATTTATAAAAATAAAATAATAGATATTCTGATTTTTTTCAGTGATGTGTCTCTATTGCATTAACTCCAATGCATCCTTTATCTTGTATGACCTGGTATCATCCCAGGAAGTACTTGCTCACAAGCATCTCTTCCCCACATACCTTAACATTTTTCATCAGTCCATACAATTTTTGTATTATTAAAATGATATGTGTTGATGATATTTCTGCTATTATGAAACAAAACTAGAACCTCTTTAATCACATGTATGCTGACTTTCACATTCTATCTCTGCGGCTTTTCCTTCTCACCCTAATTATTGTGTTCTTTTCCGCCAGTGTGACTTTAGTGCACCCTGTGCTGCTCAGCACTGGGTGCACAGAGATAGAAAGTATCGATGTGTCCTGGTGAAAGTCTCAGTCTTGTTTAACTCCTGGTTCTAAGCACAGAGCTGTGGCTTGGCCTGGGTGTCACACGTGCAGTCTGCTTTGAACAGTCACAGATGGCGCTCAGTCTTAGCTCATTAAGCTTGGGGAAGGCTTCTTGTTGCGCACAAGAAGACTCTGTAAATGTCTTCACTCTGTGGGATGCGTGATGACAGGAGGATTCCAAATCACATAACCAGTCAGAGTAACCTCTGCGCTGGAGACAGAGCTGGAAATCAGTCCCCTTTGTTATGGTTTCATGGCATTCCCTGTGAGATAAAGGATCTCCTTGAAGCGGTAGGTCTGGCCTCTAGGGCCCATTCATGTTGCAGATGCTGTTATATGGCTCATGGTAGCTTTACACATATTGCAAATACCACAACTCAGTCATATTCAAATTTACCATCCATTTTAAGATTTTAAAATGTTGCTTGACTCTTGTAAACTACAATATGTAGCATTTGCAACCAAAGACTTGTGGAGAAAAGACACTTCAGAGTTTCACCCTTAGTTACATGTTACACATTGTTAGTTGCATACAAATGTGTGCACAGAGGCCGTTTCCTCAGTTTATGATACTCCTGCATGTAACGTGTGCTGGTGCAATAACATAGATTGTTTCTATGAAAAAACTTTTATTTTCCTGATTATTTTGTTAATTAGATAAGAAGAGACAAACTAGTTTGTCAGTCCAATTTCTATACAACTAGCTTCCCAAATGAAGAATTATTTCAAATTACTCAAAATAATTGAATAATTACCAATTCACTGAAAGAATCAAATACAATATCTAGTAATGAGACTAGTTTCATACATAGACACTGAGAAAAACATTGTCTTTAAAAATATTTCAATGAAGCATTTTGTCTGCTTTAAAAATATTTCCATTAAGCATTTTATATAGCTGAAGATTTTTCTCAATTTTATTCACCCTTCTGTTTTTCTATTTTTCTCTCAAATAAGCATGATGTCATGTAGTTATCTAAAAGTTTCTGTAAAATGTCCAGAAAGTCTAAACGAAATTTCATGAAAACCTATTTGGGAGAAATTTTAGATGGGCAGACACTCTCTAAAACACTAATTGAATGAACTGTACCATAGAAGCATTGAAACCAGAAAAAGAAAGGAGAGAAGGGAAAATAGGTTCATAAGATAAGTAATAGAATTTCCTCTCCACTTTGAGAAATCCATTCAGAAATATTAAATACCTTTGAACTTAGTAATAATTAATTTTACGGTCCATGAACGTAATAGTTACAATTTTCTAATAATGATAGAGAAAAGATAGATTAATTCCCAGTACATCCCCAGAATTCCATAAAATCTTCAGTAACACAACTTTACTCAAAAATATAAAATTATATGTATTTGTTGTACTTATATAATTTCTTGTACCATAGTTCATTTTGATAAGGATACTATTTTCTTGTGGAAGTAAATCCTAATATATATATATGTGTGTGTATATACATATATATGTATATATATATATATATATATATATTTTTTTTTTTTTTTGTAGAGACAGAGTCTCACTTTATCTCCCTCAGTAGAGTGCTGTGGCATCACACAGCTCACAGCAACCTCCAGCTCCTGGGCTTAGGCGATTCTCTTGCCTCAGCCTCCCGAGTAGCTGGGGCTACAGGTGCCACCACTATGCCTGACTATTTTTCTGTTTTGCAGTTCGGCCGAGGCCAGGTTTGAACCCGCCAGCTTCAGTGGCCGGCACTCTACTCCATGTGCCACAGGCACCGCCCAAATCCTAGTATTTTTATTTTGTCTATCATATTAAAAAAAAATTAGCGATACAGGGACAAAATTTCTCATGATGTTTTACTTTCTGTATAAGCTATGATCTTCATTTTATTATGTTTAAGACAGCAAAAATAAAATTTGCGTGAATGTTGTACATCTAATACTTTATACTTTATACCTGCAAGTGGAAAAGATGATTTTTTTTGCATAAAGGCATCCCTAAGACAGATATTTGAATTACTAAATAAACTGCATGCCCAGTAAAATTGGGTATACCCTAAAAGGCTACAAAACAGAATTTGCAGTACGACTTCTCTGTTTTTATTACACTTTATTTTTTTGTCGTCTGTAATTTTGGCTATATCCATACATCGAGGGAGAAAGGACACATGTACCTCCTGTACTAAAAGGAGAACAAGGGATAGAGAGACTGAGAGACAGAAGAGAGTCAGTAAGTAATTAAGGTCACGCTAAGAGGCGACCACGTTAGTCCCTCGTGTTTAGCCTTTACAAAAGTACATTTGGATCCGTACATTAGGATCACAGGTATGAAGAATGCTGTCATTTTGGGCCCTCACTATGTTTTGGAGACATTTGCAAGAAAATGAAAAAAGAAAATCCATCTCTCTGTTTCAGTTTGGATGCTGCTGAATTACCATCACAGGTTGTCTGCAATGTTCCGTGTACAGGAACCCACACGCTTGGTAGGGTACTCGAGAGCTTTGAGAAACCCTCACAATTCCTCAGGAATTTTGGAGGAACAGAGACCAGTGTCTGATTTTTTAGCTTTCTTTCTTCTCCAAAGAAACCACAACAAAAGAGCCTGATTTTTAGTACATTCCCTGATGTAGTTGTGCAACAGCTCAGACAGCACACCATCAGCTAAATGAAAAGAATGTTTTTGATTTTCTTTACTTCCCCCTCTTTCATGCTCAGAGCCAGGAGTGTCCATAGGCACCAAGAGTGTAAGGTGAGGGAAGGAATAATATGAGCAATAGTCTTTCACATCCCTGAACATGACACTGTTCATGAAACTCATAATTACTGCTGATTCTCATTATTATCAGCAATGAATATTATAACTAAAGAGGACACATGATTTGCAAACAACAGAAAATGTTGCCAATATTTTACCACAATATATCAAAAGATTATATTCATTTTATTCATTTACTAAAATATAAAATGTTGTTAATTTTATACAAATTAATGAATAAGAAAGATGCATTATAAACTGTCAATTTACTTTAAAAATATTTAAATATCATTAGAATATGAAATCTTTATGAATAAATACAATTGAAGTTGTCTGAAATCTTTTATGCAAAAAGGTGAAATATACAATAAAACTTTGAATACATTTATAAGTATTTTTAATAACAATTATGCCCACAGTTTCAAAGTTCATAATATATAAGAATTATAATAAATCACTAACAAAAAGACAATTTGGGGAAAGACCAAAATATGTAAACTAAAATTTCTCTGCTGAAGAAACATATCATTATTTAGGACAATACACATCAAAACCAAAGAGATATAATTTCACAGTCATCATCAGAATAAAGGAAAAGGAAAGGAAGAATAAGAGGTGAAGAGAGAAAATTAAAAAAAAATAGACATTAGCCAATATTTGTGAGCAGGTAGAATTTGATTTGGTACAAGCACTCCTTAAAATTAATTGGCATACCTACTGAAGTAAAATGTGACTGTTCTATACAACCCAGAACAAAATTTACTATATATATGTGTGTGTGTGTGTGTGTGTGTAGTAAATATATATATAGGAGAAAGTCCTTTTTGTTTACACAAAGGAGTAAACTTACTCCTTTACTATATGTATAGTAAATATATATATGAGAAACTCCTGTATATATATAGGAAAAACTCCTTTTTGTTTACACGAGAATGCATTTTTATTCCTTGAAGAATATTTGCGTTTCTACTTTGCACTAGAATTTGATCAAGGTAACAAAAATACAGCAGTAAACAAAGTACAGTTCTCTGCTTTCATGGAGTTAACATTCTAGTGGGGAAAATGTATTAAACTAAATGAAATATCTTGGGTGTTGATAAGAAAAATAGAGCAAAGGTAATGAGTAGTGAAGACTGACCTGGAAAGTTTTCCTGGAAATGACAATCGACAAAAGATTTAAATCGAGTGAAGGAGGCAATTATGCATTCTTGGGGGTGAGGATTCCAGGCAAGAGGAAACGGTAGGAACCAGGAACATAATCATCTGGAAAGTTTGAGGAACAGCATATCAAGAATGTTTTTGTAATAGCTGGTTTTCTAAAAGAAATAAATGGAAACGTCCCTAATTTGTATTAATAATAAAATGTATAAGTTAAGCTATGTTTGTACAAAATAATATTACATAATAATTAAATAAGCCTTATAATGATTAAAAATGCAAAGGTCTGATTTTATTTTTTGATATTTGACTGTCAACTATTTTAATTCCCGATCCTTCCTTTCCCCTCCGTTTTATATCTATACAAGCCAACAACACAACACAAGCCCTCCCTCTTTTGATGCCAGTAGGAAACTCTATACTACGAAAATCCCAGATGAGCCATGAAGATTGATTACTGCCTATTGATCTAACCACAATAATAGACAAATTCGTTTCTCCCTACTTACTCTTCAACCCACTTTTGGGTCTGCTTGGCAGCTGCCTTGCTCTTCCAAAAAGCCTTGTTACGTGAGTATAAACGGTTTTGTAACATCTTGGTCCCTGTGTGTCACCTCATCGTCCAAGCGAGATTTCAGACGCAGCGCTCCATCCCGTTTCCATGTGGAGGCCACAAGACGGTCTCCGCGGAGCAGCAGGGTGTGTGGGTGATCAGCGCCACCGCTGCCAGGCTGCCTCCCTTGTCGTGGCTTGGAAGCTGGCTGGGCTTCCAGGTTGAGTTGTGTCGCTGCTTGCAGGCCAGCGTGCACTTTGCTTTGTGCTGCATTTGCCGAGTTCTAGCAAGCTTCTGCTATAGACTTAATTCATATCAGAAGTATCGATACGGCTTTTGAAGAAAGGCTTACAGACGTGGGACCCTCAGTCACGTGCCTTAACCTGGGTCCATCTGTGTTTCAGATTAAAACAAGTGTCTCCATTCCACCCGTCTTACTTTATTCAGGCTGCTATAACCAAGGACTGCGTATAAGGACTTTAAACAACAGATATTGATTTCTCACAGTTCTGAAGCCTGGAAAGTCAAGGTGCTGGAAGATTTCGTGTCTGGTGAGGGCTTCCTTTCTGGTTCGCAGGTGGCTGTCTTTACATCGTGTGCTCACGTGGTGGGAAGGGCTATCCCACTGAATCCTCCTTCCTAAGTGGACGAATTCCATTCATGAGGCTCTGACCTCGTGACCTGATCACCTCCCTGAAGCTCGCATCACTTGATATCATCACCTTGGGGGGTTAAGATTGTAGCATGTGAGTTTTGGAGGGACACAAATATTCAGACCATTAATGTTCCATTTTTAGTGGCTGAAACTGGGCTCGAGAAAAAGGCTTACCTTGTAATTTATAGGTTAGGTATCTCCATCAGACAGTGATTCCCATGCTACACACCACCTCCAAGGCAGAATTATCTTCTATTTAATACATGGGTCCGCTAGGTGATCGTTCCTATGGATTCTGGTGGAACAAGGATACTCACCATTTGGTATACTAACCCCATGCTCAAAAGCAGATGCTTCGCTAGGACCCGACCAATCGAATGTCTCTCCTGCTATTGCTGCCTGTGTCTCCGTCATCAATGAAGATAGTGGTTTTTGGAGTTACAGGAAAAAATATACAAAGCACCTTCATGATATAGGCAAGTTATTAATTGAAAATGGCTGTAAACCCGAATTCTTAATCTTAATAAAGCTACCATCACCATGATATGGCCTCTAACCTCTCTCCATAAGACTTATTTGAAAATCTCTGAAAAAGGAAATTTGCATATATAAATAAGATAGACAGAACTTGCCTCAACACCCTATAGTATATCTGGTAACCATTAAAAAACAAACAAAAATCTTAACATGGAAGAAAAAAAAACTAAACTGAACACCTGTAACTTAAAACAACTAAATATCTAAAATTTACTAAAACAATTTTTGCAAGACAAAATAGTGACACAGATGTTTTATTCACCTCTACAAATAGATTCTATATTAACTCTAACAGGTGTTGAAATGTGCCAATTAGCAAAATTTCATGGCCATAACCAACACTGGAACTCAAATTAGATACATCTAGGTATCCAAATACAAGGTACTCTGTTTAATCTAGGGGGCACTGCCAATGACAAAATAGAGGAAAACAGGTATATCTCATCTGAATGACTGATTTCTCCAAATTTCCCATGTCATATAACAGCATATTCTCAGAAGAATAGTCTTTAGCTATTATCCTTTTTAAATAAGAGACTTCTGTTCTCATCAGTTAAAATATAAAATATAATATAACTTAATATAAATTAAAATATGACCTTTAATGGTAGAATCTAATTATACAATGCCTGTTTAGATAATGCTGTTAATCTTCACTGTTTCTTTACATGAACTGCCTAATTTAGCCTGTCCTTAAACCTAGAAAGAATACGTAATCCTTCATGGTGGATTTTAGTTCTTAAACTTGTAACAGTTGAAATAAAGAACTCCAATAAGCAACAGATAAATGCTCTGCAGACACAGATTTGACTAATATGTTCTGGTCATGGATTATTTCAGTAGACTTTTAACTATAGTATGCTTTCACCTTCAAAGGAACATAATGCATGTTTATTTGGTGACCTGTGAAGTATAACAGCCTTGTTATCACATACAATATAACAGCCTTATTATCACATATAAGATAACAGCCTTGTTATCACATACAATATTTGCAGGCAAAATTTTAACCATATTCAACTTTCTTTAGGAACACTAATATATCATTACAGAAATGACATCTTTCTGTGAATAGATTCATTAGGCATACATAGTCAGGGCATATATTCACAAAAAAGCTCTAAAAAATGGACCAGTGCTTCACATAAAGTATGACCTCAGCAAAATTTCTAGACACTATTCAGTTGAGGGGCACTTCATCCCTGATGTTGCAAGTTACAGCTATTCAATCTCTCAGCACCCAAATATTAAAATGAACTCAACATCTTTACAGACCTGCATCAAAACCTGGCCTGCTGTTTCCATAAGCCTCATTATACAAGTAATAAAAAGTTCCATGCTCTCTTGAGTATATGTGAGAGTTTGTATGTGTGGTTAAATTATGAATTATGAATAAATGCAATTAAAATTAACAAATTCAGGACAGTAACTATGTGGACAATGGGACAATGGGATTTGCATATTATCAAGAAAGGGAATACAGAAAATATTCAAGAGATTGGAAATGCTGCATTTCTTCATGTCAGGGGGTGGTTCACATTGGTAACCATGATTTTTCCTTAAAGTCTTCTCATTTATGTCAACGTTTGCATGTAATACGAAATCGGATAATATAATCTGTATTCTAGCTATACCAAAAATAAAAGTGAAAAACTGAGCTTGAAGCAAATACAAATTTCAGATGTTTAAAAAAACTAAAACATTTAAGTAGAAGTTTTCCATAAAAATTACATCTACACAATAATACAAATAAGAGAAATATGAAAATTTACTACTGTTGGATCTAAAATTATTCCTCTGCTACTTACCTCATAGCTATATCAATTTAAACACTGAAAAATTAAAAAATTAAGGCATCCCTGCTTTGTTAAATAATATGTATGATCCTCAGTTTTCCCACCCATAAAACAAGTATAATAAAGCCTTTGTAAGAGAGTCGCTATAAAAAATAAAAGGGGTAATAAAAATGAACATGACTTCCACAGGGTCTGACTTCCATAAGGTATGCAATAAATTTTTGGTATAATTTAAGAATCCTCTTAAAATAAGAAAATACTTTAAAAATGTTTATATACTTCAACTCTCCACCGTGATACTTTACAGAAATGGTCTCTGTCTCTGGAACACTACCATGAACTCTAACTATGCCGTGGCTTTGGAGGCTAATCAGAAGGGAAAGCACCAGAAAATTCAGTAAATTCAGTAAATTCTCAGGGACCAATAAAATCAGAAAGACAAATTTATTCACAGTTTTTAGGAACACAAATTTATTGACTGGAGTGGGTGAGTGAACAAGAACTGTCTCTTAGCACTGAGAAAATTACTGACTGAAGTTACCATGCTGTTGTGTTTTAAGACAGAACTCACAGGACCAATTCTGGCACCCTGACTTTTCCAATATCATTGCTGATTCATGTTTTATTACATTACCCTTACCCTTAGGTATTTTTATATCTTTTCACATTCCTTTGCTTCTTCTGCCTGCCCTCTATAAAAAGACCAAGATCTGAAGTAGAATGAATGAAAATTCAAAGTCAAGTGAGGGCAAGAGGTCACATCCAGTGGAGACGCCGACAGAACAGCTTGGGAGGAGTGTCAGGTGGTCAGACAGAAAGAGGCCTGAGCCTCAGTCCACAGCGAGACCCCAGCAGTGCGGAGCAGTCAGCTCGGAAGTGAGAGCTGACGCCACGCTGGCCACGCTGCCGTGTGCACCTGCATTGGGATACATTTTAAATTGTGGTCCAGCAATTTTTGAGGGCCACTGGGAAAGTCTTCCACTGACTAAGACCAGAACAGGTGCTGCCTCATACTGTCATTCTAATCCTCAGTTCCATCCCAGCATAGGAAATGGAGGCTTCGCAAGACACAGAAACAATGTGGTTTGTAGCTTTCATTTACAACTTTGCCTTTATCAATAAGGCCTATCTTAAAACATTTCTTTACAAGATCGACCCCTGCCTCGTAGCCACAGTTCTAAAATAGGTTTTCAAAAACATATAAAAGGAATAATATCATTTGGAAGGTTCTACAGTGGAAAATGATCGAACGCAGATTAATCTACAACAGAACAAAAACCTTAGGGCATTACAGAAAGTCCTTTATTATATCAATCATCAGTGAATCCATATTATCTATTTTTACTTAGATTATGCTAACTAAACTATATTTGGCTATTTTACAGTATTATTAGTGAAAAGGGAAGGTACTAATTTAGAATAATCTATGAAATTAACTAAAGATACTAACAATAAATGTTTTACGTCAGAAAGAACATAAATTCTTTTAAAAAGTGGCTAATATTGAACTATATACAGAAACTCTCAGAACTTGTTAAGATCCTTGGGAATTATTTCAGTGCAGTTTTATATATGTGTATATGTATATATATATATATACATATGTATTTTCAAAATGAGTATTTCTGTAGTGGGAAACAATATTATAAATCTTAAAGTTAGCCTCTAGATAACTGGATGTTGAAATATTTTATTAACATTTTTCTATTTGAAAATGTTTTATCTATGACTAGTACTATTAATTCACAAATTCAGTGAAGTTATATGTAATGTAATATTAATACATTCATACTTATGTTCCCATTGGTTTAAATATTCATAACTAGTAATAGCAAAATAAATATTAATGATCATTTCAGATGTTGATACACGTACATAGTTCCATAGTTCATTGGGTACATACTATTTACTTCCCTATATAATATGTATCTAATTTATATTTGAAGACTTGAAATATTTTTTAAAATATAATTTGATAGAAAAATCCAGATTTTGCATTATCTCATAAATTAAGTTTTCTGTAACTGATGAGCAGTAAAATGATAGCCTCTAGGCAATGTCTCATTTTGGCAAATATCTTCTCGCTGCTCATACCTAGTGAATTGACTTGGGCTACAGAAAAGAGAAAATTTAAAGCAATAAAAGGAATAATGCCAAAATGGTCTTGAAATTACTGATCATAATTAAATAAAATCTGTTGTCATTATCTGTGATGAAGAGCTGGACGTCATGAACATTCTTATGATTCCATCACTTAGTACAGAGTTTCTGTTGTGTTCAATCTTAAGTGTGAGGGCCAATAAATGTATGGTTATTTATCTGTGCCATGCAAATGAAATGTGAATGCATATTTTACATAAAAACTGGCAGCAGAGCATTAGCTGAAATGCCTTAGCAAATGTATTTCTGCTTTCTCTTTGGGAATTAGATGCTAGATGCAAGGCTCATGTCCTTTGCCTTCTACATTTCATTATTTTGGCCATTTCTTGACATTCCCAAAATAACCTACCACTTGGAAGGACCTGAAAAAAACACAGAGAAATTTTTGCTTTTTCAAGGCTGAACAAATGACTTAAAATTAATGAACTTTATTCTAAAAGAAGTTGGTAGATTACAAACCACCTAAGTAAATCACATTGATTCTGGGAATTTGTTGTTACGGAGACTGCTCATCACCCCTCTGTCCTAACTCATCCTCCCTAATCAATTATACATTTTCCTAGATATATGGTGTAATATCCATATGCTTGAAATGCATTCTTTAAATAGTTTCTTATGTAATCTGAGATTCACATAGCACTGATTCAAGATACAATCTTTGTTTCAAAAAGTCAGAACTTAGAATGGTCCCTTCCAGTGTTGTTAACTTAGGCATTACACTTCTGTACAGACAATCCCTAAAATTATACATCTTGCGTAACTTAAAGTTAATAGTTACTGATTAGTGACTTCCTATTTTCTCTCTATCTAGCCCCAGGAAAACACCTTTCTAGATAATCACATGACACCTTTTAATACAAAGCATTTTATCAGAACGGATGACTAGAAAAAGATTCAAAGCATTAAAAAGACTAGGCAAATCATTGTTGGCTTGAATATGGAGTAGGCCATATGCCAAAGAATGTGATCTCTAGCAGCTGAGGGGGGCCCCTTGTGGACAGCCAGGAAGAAAGAAGCCCTGAACTGTCAGTCCTACAAATGCAAGGGACTGAATTCTGCCAACAAGAGCAAGCCTCCAGACAAGCCAGGCAGACACTCTAGCTTCAGCCTTTTGATAACTCGAGCAGAGAACCTCATCATGTCATCTTAGACTTATGTCCCACAGAACTATGGTGACATGAGAAATAAGCGATGTTTCAAGTTCATCTATAACTTGACTGTGGTTGTAATACATAACTTTATAGACAGCTGTCAAGATTGAGATCTGAACAATAAGAGGCTGGATTCTACCATACAGAAATTATACTTCAGTAATTGAGAAATGTTTTCAAAATAATAATTAGATATTTTGGCATTTTCTTCAAAAAAAGTCCTTCATCCATCTTGCATTTCAATGTAGGAACATGAAACATCACTGTTTTATATAATCCAGTGTTATGCTATTACTAAATTTATCATTTTCTATTTTCATTTTTTCAAAAAAATTATTAAATGCTGGTTTTATATTACATGTCACTGAAATATTCTCTTGCCATTTTATGATCAAATGCTAGGTAAAAGATAATACAATGTTATGGGAACTGTCAGATAACGTAATTCATAATGAGCAACAGATGCTCTTTAAAACTTACCTATGCACAGAAATACAGAAAAAAATGCTCAGAGAGTATGTTCTCTTAGGTCAGCTTGTATATTTTTGCCACTTTTCTTTCACAGAAGCTAAGAGAAATCTCTAAGTCTATTAGAGCCAAGTCTTCAGATACTTTGCGTCAGATACTTTCAGAGCCAAGCCAGAGGAAGAACGTGTGGGGGGCAAGCAGAGAGGGGAGGGCTGTATCTGGAGTAAAAAGATCAGAGATATTTGCCCATAAATCCCACAGTTATAAAAAAAAATTCCTACCAACCATTTATGACATCCTCCTTTTCCACTTTTAAACTAATTTGAAGGCAAAATGTTACTTTGCTATTTCCTTTATGAAGAGAAGAATGTTAATTTTATGTTCAAGAGGAGATTTACTTACCTTTTTGCCAGCAAAGGAACAAATGATGACCATGGCATGTGTTATAATAGAGTGATAACATGCAAGTGTTAGGCGATGTTTATTAATTGTAGTATTTTACCTAGACTTTACTTCCGTCAACTTAGTGAACTCTCTGTCAACAATAATTTAAATCCATTTTACAAGTGGCATAACTGAAGCTTAGACAAATCAAGTAACATGTCTAAAGTGACTGAAGCTGCACGTGGCATTGAAGAGTTCTTTAGATTCCTGGCCCTAAGAGTGTAATCACTAGCGCATTGTATCTTTGCCTCAATCACCAGTATTGAAGCCTAACACCGTAGTTCTTATCTAGGAGGGATGCGTTCCAAGACTTCCAGCTTGAAGATGTGGGTAGTAGTGAACCTCGTTCATACAATGTATCCCTATCTATAGATAGCTATGATACTATTTAATTTACAAATCCATCACAGTAAGAGCTGAACTAATAATAAAATACAATGACTATGATAATATATAAGTCTCATTACTTTTATGCTTTGGGGCCGTTTTTAAGTCAAAGAAGAGTTACTTGAACACAAGCCTTGCAATGCTTCAGAGTCAGCAGTCCACCTGATGACGGAGTTGACTAATTGCTGACTACCAGGGAGGTAACAAGTTCAATCTTACCTTAGTGGGTAAGATTCAATCTTAATCTTAGTGGGATTAGCACACACTGCAGAGACTTGATGTTTGTTATGAATCGAGGGGAAATGCTCTAATCTTAGGACACAAGCAGATTTTGTCTGGGAGCAAATAACATTTCAAATACAAAATATATACATAAATAAAATACATATGCTGTTTACATTGTAAATATTATGGTAAACAGTTCTTAGAAGTGGAAACAACGTACAATGAAACATTTTTCCCATATACTAATTGATAGTTCTTAATGGCATATTACTGGTCCCCAAGAGAATCACAAAACTTCTTAATAGAAACAAAAACACATGTATGATAATATTAAACATTGAAATAAATGTATGCTACACACACATATAAAGGAAGGTTAATAGAAATAAATGAGGTAATTGTTTACCTTCTTATTCCGGTTCAGGATGGCAGGTAGCTAAAGCTGAAATATGGGGTGGAGTCATTCCTGCGGCTCAGGATGCAAGTTGGGGACCAGCCCTGGCCAGGAAGAATCACCCGTACTTGTACTGCAAACCCATACTCACACTGAGAACATTTAGGCAGACAATTCATGTCGTATCCTTGTCTTTGAGATGTAGAAGGAAACTGGAGTACCGAGAATAACCCAGACAGACATTAACCCAGACAGACACCCAAACAGCAGGCAAACACCACATAGACAGTGGTCACGGACAAGAATTTACTTTTTCTTCCCTCATCAATGTTATAATGAAATGACATTGAACAAAATGACATTTTTTGAGGACATGCTGTATGTAAACGGAGTGATCTATCTATGCTCTCCTCATGGAATTATTGAAAAATATTCCTTTGAAGTAATAAGAACAAAATATTGTTCTTCTATACAAAAGGAGGAGTGGAAAAATTAACAATTGAAGCCATCAAATTACACATCCCAGTTAGATTTGTCTTTTATGTTTAATCCTTTTTCCCACCTGTCCCCATTCCGATCACTTACAACTCAGATGACTGAACTTAACAAATAAGCTTTAATCCAGAGAGGCAGGTACTGAATGCCTTCCATCTATTCTAGGATCTTTGGCTCACAGGAGAGTGCCTATTACATGGCAAGTGCTCGATATATGTTTGTTAAATGGATTGAATGAGTTAAGTTTTCTATTTGCTCTAGATTCTTATCAAAATTCTTGAAGTCTTTATCTGATGTGGAGTAGTTGAATTTTCAGGTAGATATTGCTTAGGGAGTGGAAACCTGCCACATAAAATGGAATAACTGAACTGAAAATAAAATGGTGTTTCATTGGGGATCTTCCCTGAGGTTTTGAAAGCATTTGCAAGGCTACAGTTTTGTTAAAATATACATGAAAGAGAAGCACAAAGGAAGCTAAGTTGGATAATACTTTAAAGGCTTTGAAAAAAATCAATGCACCACAGTTTACGTATACACACACACACACACAGAGGGTATCTAAAAGTTCTGTGCAATTTTAAATTGCACGCTATTTTAAATTGCACACCAACTTTAAGGCCAGTGCGTGCGTGCATGTGTGTATGCAAAGAGTTTGAGAGTGAATTGAAAGTTCCAATATTTATTTTCTGATTTTGAGCTACTTATTCTATCCTGCCAACAGCATTTTAATGATAAGTTGTCGTATCAATTAACTATAAACAATCTGTAAAACTTTTAATAATGTTTCCAACAGGGCTACATAAATCCTACTGCTAATGAAGTTAAAGTGTACGTCAAGCCCTATGTGAAACAGCTGTCTTCTAACATAGATACCCCTAGGCCTTCACAGTGAATATCAACTCATTGGCCCTTCTGACAAATACGTTGCTTTGGGTATAAATAGGAGATCAAGAAGGGGAATTGGGAAGAGAAAACAGTAAAACCTAGATAAAATTCAGTTTTTTTCTCCTAAAAATGTTAGCTCTAGAAACAGGAAAAATCTATTTTTTCATATTCTGTTAGTATATTTTCTGATCAATCCACTCAATTACTGTTTCAAGATAGAATAATATCTGGAAATACTCTATTAATTTACAAACTCATTTATGTCTCAGAATTAGCAAGACACCAACCTCTCAGCAGATAGGAGAGATTCCTAGGAAAAGATAAAAGTTGACCAACAAAATCAGATCTCGTTATTAACATATTTGTCTTTTAATTTCCTCCATTCACTTTTTCACGCAGCTGGGTTTCATATTTAGCTTAGGCATAATAAGACATTATCTATCATTTAGCCTGCTGGGGAATATGTTTCAAATTAAATTAAATTATATTTGCCTATCTGGCTTTTAGAGTTTCTCTTTCACAGTCTTTGTCTATTTCATAAGAAATTTTGACCCAAACATAAATCATTTTCAACATTTTAAATAATTTATGCTTTCATCTGGTGGGGGAAAAAAAGTAATGATATTGATACCTGTCTTAATTTTGTACTTACTGTGATTATTAGTAACACTGATAAATGAAAGCTTTTAACCTTCTAAAATGAACTCAAAATTTACCATTAATGGAAGATGTTCTATGAGCTAGCACTGATAGCTATAAATAGGAAAGCGCTGATATTTAAGGGATGATAGAAAATTAAAACTACCCTTAATATTCCCATTTGATCCTATAATTCCTTTACTAGGTATATACCCAGAAGATCAAAAACCACATTATAACAAAGATATCTATACCAGAAAGTTTATTGCAGCCCAATTTGTAATTGCTAAGTCATGGAGGAAGCCCAAGTGTCCATCGATCCACCAATGGATTAATAAATTGTGGTACATGTATACCATGGAATATTACGCAGCCTTAAAGAAAGATGGAGATTTTACCTCTTTCATGTTTACATGGATGGAGCTGAAACATATTCTTCTTAGCAAAGTATCCAATGTACTCAGCC
>CAUYRH010121696.1:0-67258 GCA_963574655.1 Perodicticus potto | reverse complement strand
TATGGTGGAATGGCATAAGGATTGAATCTTACTGGAGAGTCCACATGGATATCACTTGGTGCTATACTTCCTTCTTGCTGCTGACGGAATGAAGGATTCATGCCAAATGTGACTGGTTCAGACCAATTGGTAAATCTCCTTTGATAAAGACCCCAGCATCTTGCTCTTCTTTGAACAGGGTTGCCTATTTGATTGTGCCCCATAATGTATCCCGAAGTCAGTAACTTGTCACCAATGTCCTCATAAGTCTGTTGTGAGGAGAATCTGTGTGTTCTGGAGCTTTTCTCCATAGATAGCATCATGTGTTCTGAACCTGGTGGTAGTTTTTGAGGTATCTTCCAGGCCCCACATTCCAGTGGATTGGCAGACCTGCCTGGACTAGCAGCCCATTCCAAGAGATCAACTTGACTGGAATCCTGACCCCAGGAGTCATGACAGGGCTCTGTGATGAAGGCAGAGTACACTTCATGGTTACTAGATCTTTCCAAATATAATAAGCTTCAGGACCCTCCAAAGATCTTTTATAATCTTCTTAATTAACTGCTTGAGTGGTTTCCAAGAAACGATGGACTGGAACTCCAGATTATTTATTTTTGCTGAAGATTTCCTTGGCTTTTCAGGCTTTTTTTTTTTTTTGGAGGGGGGATTCTTGTAAAGATTACAATTTTCTTCTCTAGAGCAATAAAAAGTTACACAGGTATTTTGATGGAGCTTGTCTTGAGTCTGTAAATCAGTTTGGACAGGATGGACATTTTACCAATGTTGGTTCTCCAATCCATGAGCATGGGATGCTTTTCCATTTGTGGATGTCATCTGTGATTTTTTACGTTAAAACTTTATAGTGCTCTTTTTAGATATCTTTCACCTCCTTGGTTAAGTATTTTCTTTCCCACTATTGTAAATGGTATTGGGTCCTTGATTTGACTCTTTCTGCTTGACCATTGCGGGCTACTGATTTTTTGAACACTGATTCTATAACCTACAGCTTAGCTGAATTTATTTATCAATTTCAAGATACTTTTGGTAGACTCTTTGAAGTTTTGTAGGTATAAGATCAAATCATTGGCAAACAGAAATTATTTGACCTCCTCTTTCATGATATGAGTGCCCTTTTTTCTTTCGCTTACCTTATTCCTCAGACTAGGACTTCCAGTACTGTATTCAATAGAAGTGGTGACATGGGACAACCTTGTCTTGTTCCAGTTCTTAGGGAAGTGCTTTCAGTTTTTCCCTATGCAGTATGATATTGGCTATGGGTTTGTAATATATGACTTTTATTATTTTGAGGTATGTTCTTTCTATGCCTACTTTGTAGAGTGTAAAATCGGGGTGCTGGATTTTAACAAATGATACTTCTGTATCTATTGAGATGATCATATGGGTTTTGTTTTTAATTTTGTTTATGTGGTGAATCACTTTTATTGACTTTCGTGTGTTGAAGCATCCTTATATCCCTGAGATGAATCACACTTGATCACAGTGAATCAACTTTTCAGCATGCTTGTAAATTTGGTCTGCTAGTATGTTGTTGAGGATTTTTGCATGTTTATGAGGCATATTGGTCTATAGTTATCTTTTTTCGTCATTTTCTTTCCTGGCTTCAGTATTAGGATGATACTGGTCATGTGAATGAGTTAGGGAGCATTCCCTCCTTCTTGAGCTTATGGAATAGTTTCAGTAGATCAGGAGCAAGTTCTTCTTTGTAGTTCTGGTGGAATTCAGCTGTGACTCCATCTGGTCCTGGGCTTTTTGTTCTTGGGAGTTTTTTGTTACTGTCTCAGTTTCACTACTTTTTATAGGCCTAGTCAGGATTTCCATTCTTTCCTGATTTAAACTTGGGAGGTTGTGTTTTTCCAAAAATTAATCATTTCCTCTGTATATTCCAGTTTGTGTGCATAGAGGTTTCCATAGTAGCCTCAGATAATATTTTACATTTCTGTGTTATCAGTTGTAATGTTTCCTTTTTCACTTCTGATTGAGCTTATTTGGATCCTTTCTCTTCCATTTCTGGTTAATTTAGCTATTGGTCTATAGTTTTTGTTTATCTTTTCAAAAAACCAATGTTTTGTTTCATTGATCCTTTTTTATTGTTTTGGGAGTTTCCATTTCATTTAATTCTACTCTGAGATTTGTTGTTTCTTTTCTTCTGCTGACTTTGGGTTTGGTTTCTTCTTCTTTATCTAGAAGTTATGACATAAAGTTGTTAATTTGTGATTTTTCTGTCTTTTGTATGTAGATACTTAAGGATGTGGGCCTCTGTCTTAGCACTGATTTTACTATATCCCAGAGATTTTGGAAGATTGTGTCACCTAGTCATTCAATTGAAGAAATTTTTATATTTTCCCTGATGTTGTCATTGGCACAAGGATCATTCAGCAGCAAATTGTTCAATGTCCATGTATTCATGTGAGTGCTTCTCTTGGAATTGAGTTCTAGTTTTATTCTACTGCGGTCTAAGGAGATATGTTCTATGATTTTGATTTTTCTTACTTTGCTGATAGTTGTTTTGTGGCCTAATGTGATTTATCTTGGAAAATGTTCCATGTGCTGATAAAATGTATAGTAGTATTTTCTGTAAATGTCTATTAGGAACATTTTTTCTAATGTCTAATATGAAGCCAGTGTTTCTTTGCTGATTTTCTGCATTGATGATCTGTCTAGTTCTATCAGTGGAATGTTGACATCCCTGACTAATATGATGTTGCTGTTTATTTTCTTCCTAAAATCTAATGGAATTTGTTTCATGAATCTAGGTGCTCCTATGTTAAGTTCATACATATTTAGGATTGTTATATCTTCTTGTTCAGTTGATTTATTTATCATTATGTAATAATATACCTTTGTTTTTTGTTTTTTGGATTTTTTTTTTGCTATTATTGTTTAAAAACCTATTTTATCTGATATAAGATAGCTACTCTTAGTTGATTTTGGTTTCCATTTGTGTAGAATTTTTTTTTCACCTCTTTTCCTTGAGTCTTTGAGAATCTGTGCGAGTTAAATGGGTTTCTTGGAGATAGCCTATATTTGTTTGTTTATTTGTTTGTTTTTAATCTATTTAGCCCATCTGTATTTTTAAAGTGAGGCATTAAAACCATATACATTCAATGTTAGTATTAATTTGTGAGATACTGTTCTGGTTATCATGTTTGTTGTTACCTGATTGCTTTGTTATCTCTCTTATGTTATTGTTTTATAAGAGCTGTGACTTTTAACTTTCCAGTGTTTTTACACTTGTGGTTATCGATTGGTTTGTTCCATGTATCGAGCCCTTTTAAGAATTTCTTTTAGTGCTAGTCTACTGGTAACAAATTCCCTTAGTGTTTGCTTGTCTGGGAATGACTTTCTTTCTCCCTCATGTATGGAACTTAGTCTTTGCAGGATGCCAAATTCTTGGCTGACAGTTATTCTGTTTAAGAAGACTTCAATTGAGACCCCAATCCTTCTGGCTGGTAAGATTTCTGCTGAGAAGGCTGCTATTAGTCTGATGGGTTTTCCTTTGTAAGTTACTTGATATTTTCTCTTGCAGCTTAAAGAATTTTCTCCTTCACTTTGACTTTGGCCAGACTGATGACTATGTGCCTTGGTGGTGTCCGATTTGCCTTGAATCTGCCACATGTTTGCTGATCTTCTTGTATCTAGATATGTAAATCTCTAGCAATATCAGAGACATTTTCTTCCAATATTCTCTGAAATAGATTTACCATGATTTTTATTTTCTCTTCTCATCTCTCAGGACGACCTATAATTCTTATATTTGTTCTTTTTACATAATCCCCTATTTCTCTGAGAGATTGTTCATTCCTCCTAATTCTTTTTTTTTCTTCCTATTTGATTGACTGAGTTAATTCAAAATACTTGTCATCAGCAATGAAATTCTTTCTTTTGCTTGGTCTAGTCTGTTATTAAAATTTTCCACTGTATTTTATCATTCCATAAATAACTCTTTTATTTTCAGAAGATATGTTAATTTTTTCTTATTTTATCTATATTATCTATTTCTTTAGTAAATTTTTCATTCATGCCCTGATTTTTTTTTTTTTTTGGTTTCTTTCTGTTGGTTTTCAACTTTCTCATAAGTTCCATTGATCTTTCTTGCAATCTATACTCTAAGTTCCATACCTGAAATTTAACCAATTTCTTTTTCATTGTAGTCCATTGCTAAATAGCCAGCATGACCATTTGGGGAGTGTCAAATGATCATGCTAGCTAATTTCTTCATGTTACCAGAGTTCTTATGCTGATTCTTTTTCATCTAGAACCCCTTCTCTCAGCTCAAAACTGATTTGTTTATGGAATACCTGTCCTTATTTGTTGGGAATTCTTGCTATTTGAAGAGAGGGTGAGGACTTGTTTGTAAAATCAAGAAGAGGTAGAAACACAGACTTTTCTAGAACATTCCAGCAGGGATATTGTCAGAGGAGAAAGAGCTGGTAGCTTGATCCTATTAACCTTACAAACTTTGTCATTATTCTCAAGTGGTGAATTGTTGACCAAAGAAAAATGAACTGCCCTCTGCAAGTGTCACCCTTTGCAATGTGGCACATGGATGAGGTCCCCTTTCTGGGAACTCTGACATGTGTGCACCCTGTGAAATCCACTATCTTCCCACTCCCTTTGCACTAATCTTCTATAAATGCAAATTGATGATTTCATTTGATTACTTATTAAACACATGTTTATAGAGCATCTCCTATTGTCTGGGTAGTTATTTGTATGAGATAACATGGAAAATTAAACTTACAAATAGGGTTAATACTGACTCTCTCTGGAAATGGAAAGAAAAAAATGTAGAAATAACATTTATTGTACATCTACAAAAACCAGATACTTTATGTGTACTGTTGCTCTGAGTCCTCTCAGATTCCCATTAGGTAGTCATTACTATTCTCAATTTATAAATTAAGAAAAAGACTCAAGGATGGATAGCATGCTCAGGTCTCCCAACTAGTGAGTAGATAACAAGAAGGGGAGCAGGTGTTACACTCTCCTGTACATCGGTGTTTTCAGTGGAGGAGAAAGCTCACATGGGCCACCCTGCCTCATTGGACAGGGGCATGCCTCTGAAGTGGCTGGAGGATGTGGTGGTGAGTGGGAAGATGGGTAGCACTGATTTTTCAGGAGTGGGGAGCACTGACCTGCAGCAGAGTGGAGCCCCAGCTCCATCAGTGCCCAGCTGGGCAGAGCAGATGCTTACTGACATGGAGGAAAGGGACTCTGCCCTGTGTTCTCCACACTGTGCCACATTCAAGATGTAAGCAGTCCTTGCCACCTAAGAAAGCTGCTGGGGAACTCAGGTGTGTATGTGCATGTTGAGAGAATGTTCTTATGTATAGTGTGTGTACATTGTACACAGAGATATCTAGGTTAACTATAATCTCCACACATGATATATAATAAAATGTTTCAACAATGCCCCCTTTTGCTAAAATTTCCTAGTGGTACTCCAGGTGACATATTGCTCACTCTAAATTAGATCTCCTTTTATCTGCTGTCCAGTGCAGTTGCCAATAAATAGTAAAATCCCAATATGGAAAGTCAGAAATAAAAGCTTTATTACAAAACTGAGAAGATCCCAATAAAGATTTTCCCATATTAACCTTTTTTCACTTGGAACACATGCTTTCTGGTCATCATTTTCTTCTTAAGGACCCATTTTTATTTCAGAAGAAAGAGTTTTGATGTCTATTCTTTTGCCAGAGAATATAGGGTTCTGTCCACATAAATCAAGGTAGGAATTTGTCAGGTACCAGGCTAGTTTGATCCATGTAGAGTAGAGTTTAAAAATTTCTATTTGGGAGCCTTAGAGATCAGTTGATGTGACCTAATATTGATGACAAAATTCTCTTTACTGTCTGGCACTGTTCCTGTGTTGCTGTTGCTGTCTGCCGTGGCTTGGATGTAGTTTATTGGCCCCTCCAAACCTCATGCTGAAGTTTAATCTGCACCATGGCTGTGTTGGAAGATGGGGCCTAGTGGGAGGTGTTTGAGTTTCAATGGTGGACACCTCATCAATAGATTAATGCCCTCCCAGAGAAGTGAGCGAGTTCTCACTCAATTAGATAAGCTCCTTCAGACAGCTGGTTGTCACAAAGCCTCTTGAACCAACTCCTGCCCCACTTTTTTCCCTCCCTTCATGTCACCTCTGTACAACCTGCTCCCTTTTGCCTCCACCAGGAGTGGAAGCAGCTGGAAGCATCTGTCACCAGATACCCAATCTTGAACCTTTCACCCTTTAGAAGCATGATTCATATGAACCTTTTTACTTTCTAAATTACCCAGTCTCAGGTCTCATTTAGAGAAACTCAAACAGACTAAGATATCATCTCTGGAAGCCTCGTCATTGGTCTCGGAGGCTGAACGCAGGGGTGGTTCCTACTGGTCAGAGCATCACTGATGCTCTTTTGACCAGAGTTAGGGGTGGGTATTGAGGACTGAGAGGTACTAAGATGGATGAAAGTACAGGATCATGTCTCAGGTCCTCCAGAGGAGAGTAATAAAACTTGGCAAAAATCACTTAACACAAGTGTCATGGAGCAAGTTGGAGAAACTTACTGGGATGAGCCAGAAAAGTAGTGCAGATTTATTAATGCTGAAATGTGGCCAAGACACATGGTTTAGGTTTCAGTAGCATAAGCCAGTAGATTCAGCAGAAGCAGTAAATTCTGATTTCTATCAAAATCAGACTTAAGAAAATATTAAATAAATATTATTGTATCTACGATTTTTTCCATTGCAAGGAGTATAAAACAAGAAAGCTCAAACTAGCCTCAAGTTAAAATCAATCCATTGGCTGGTACAACTAAAAAGTTCTGGTATTGTCTTGTCTTTGGAGTGGCTACATTCAGATGTTCTAGGAATGGTCTCAGAGAACTGATTCTTTCTCCAGAACTTGGCTCTGATATCTGCACTGTTGCTTTCATTTGCTAAAGGGTTCTCTTTACAAGATGAGAAGGATTATCATTTTAAACTGAAATGGTCCTTATAACTTGAAATCTTATAACGAGAGAAATAATCTCTGACTCCAATCATCCAGTCCTGCCTCTACAGGGTCTTTGACAGGTAAGCAAACATTTGTCCAGGTTCCCCGCTGACTGACAGCTCCATCCAAATCCCAGCAAGGGCAGGTCCCAAAGAAAAGCCTTCAGAACCATGGCTCTCCATGATAAAACTGCACAGGGAAAATAACAGCTTCAAAGCAAATTGGAGCTTACCTGGGTATTAGAAGAGAAGATTAATTGAAGTATAGACTTTCTAAGAACCAAAAAAAGAAAGATTTGAATTGGGACTGAATTTGTTAGAGGGCTCTATAAACAGTAACACTTCTATGACTTACACTTAACTCCTGCACTTCATAAAACTGTACTCTGTGTTACCACATCACAGGTCTGTGGAAGAAGCTTAGGATTGATGGTAAGCTGTCTTCACATCCACTCTCCTAATCCCTTTATATCCTCACTCAGCTTTTGCTTACTCTGTTGTGATCTCTGAGTCTCTCTCTCTAACTCTGTCTCTTTCTCTCTCTCCCTCTGTCTTTCTTTTTCTCTCCTCCTTTCCCTCCAACCCTCCCTGCCCCTTTCTCTGACTTTAGAATAACTCTATGTAAACAAAATACAATAGTAGCATTTGGTGAGCACAATTCCTTTCAACCCACATTTACTTAGAGCTGTTTTCACCATAATTGTTGCTGAGATGAAACATTGACCTTTCCATACTGAGAAAATTAAAAGTGCTTCAAAGGTCAGAGAAAACAATCCCATAAATACCAGCTGCAATAGAAATGCCCACGTAAAGTAATTGCCCCCTTCCTGACACCAGAACCTGTTATTCTCTAGATTTCCCTTAAGCATAAATCTCCTACCCATTCTTACTGTCTTTAAAGAAGCCAAGAATGGGACACCTCACCCACAAGGCCAACATGGCGAATAATTCTTATATAGAGCCAACTGCATTTCCCCCCCAGGACAAAATCTCCATAGTCAAATTTCTTACAGGAAAAAAATATCTTATTTCCCCCAGAAATGGTGTGCAAATGGGACAGATATAGATTCTGATTTCAATTATGCAGAGAACAGCTGCAATTCTACACTTTGTCACACTTAGATACAATAATGAGCCTTGCTGCTGCGTAATTATTAGGTAAGTGAAGTTAATAAATGGTAATGACACAAAATGTTTCCCTAACCATATTTAGAATTAGTTAAGCCACTAGACTTCAATGTCTAATATATAATGTGCTATCAGGGAAACTACCAAAATATTTACAGATTATGAATCCAATAGTATACACATGCATATTTCCATGCATATAGCCACTTGTAATCAGAAGTTTCTAGATGTTACTTATGAAAAATTCTTTTTTTCTTTTTTTGCTTTAAATTTGTCTATGACTAATGCCCATCCATTATATGGAGTGGGGTAGAATGAGCCAACTTTTGTCCATGTCTAACCTGAGAGTTAAGTTGGAAACACTAGAAAGATACATTATAGAAGGAAATGAATTTAGAGTGTGTTAAGGCATAGAGAAGCAAATATTCCACTTTACATATAAATCATATTTAAATCTTCTTTAATAAGATGAGCTTACGAACGCAAATCCATACCCTTCAGGATAAAGTTCCAGCTCCAGCTCACCGTGCCCCAAAGCCACCAGTTCTCCTTCAGAATTGCAATCACTCGCCCCATTCCCTTCCTTAAAGCAAGTGGTGTGAGCTATTAGCATGCAATTCTTTAAGCTGGACAGACTATTTATCAACACATTGACTTCAGGACTTCCTCTGTCTAGAAGACCAGGCCCATCAACTCTACCTTCTCCTGACTCTCCTGTAAGACTTAATCCTACATCTACAGATAGCTTGTCTTGACAGTTCTTAAGTCTAAAGAAGTTGTAGTTAGTTCCACTGATAACGTCTATTATGTGGACTGATCACATTGATCTATCACGACACTGATTGCTTTATTTGTTTTTCAACTCCAGTAAAGCATCCTTCTATCACCTATCACTTTTATAGTTGTCCCAAAATGCCCCTTTGATAAGCAGAATAATGGTGCCCAAAATGTTTTCTTGCTCTGGAGCCTGTAAATAGCTTATATTACACAGAAAAAGGTACTTTGCAGAAAGAATTATAGTTACTCAACTTCATATAGGGAGATTAACCTGGATTATTCAAGTTGGCCCAAACTAATCACCTGGGTCCTTTATGTGGAAGAAGGAGGCAAAAGAGATGAAATCATTGAAGAGGAGGGAAAGATTTGAAGTGTGAGAAGGACTTTACCCACTATTCCTGGATTTAAAAATGGAAGAAGGTGAGCACGGATCAAGGAATGTGGGTGTCCTCTAGAATCAGGGAATAGCCTCTGAGTGACAGCCAGAAAGGCAACAGGGCCAGACAAGCTGCAGAGCCAAATCTGACAACATCAAATAATGGGATTCTGACTAAGCAAGTAAATGAGTTTGCTTCAGCACCCCCAGCAAGGAATGCAGCTCTACTGATACCTTGATCTTACCCTGATGAGGCCACCTACAAAACTGAAAGATAGTAAGTTTCCCTTATTTAAACACCTAAGTCTGTGGTAATTTGTTACAGCAGTGATAGAAAACTAACACACTTTTCCAGGGGATCCACTTGCACTCAGCAGACCTGTGCTTAGTACCCTGTAGTGTGACTTAGAGGCTAAACCTGAGTGTCTACATCTGTAAATTGTAAATTGATACAATCTGGGAGCTGTCTCGTAGGCTTCTGTGTGGACAGCATGCAACAATATAGTTAAAGCACCAAAAAGATGTTTGCCACCTAAGAATTTTTACTCATGCCCCCTTACATATTCCTGGTCTGGTGGAAACACCACTCTGTGTGGAGGATCTCCCTGCAGACATCTGCAGGGTTCATGCCCTCCCTTTCCTTAAGATTCCATTCAAGGGAAACTTCTCACCAAGGCCTTCCTTGGTCACACCATCTACAAGGCATCTCTTTCCATCCCATCTCTTTCTGGCCCTCTTCCTGCTGTATTTTTCCCATAGTATTTCTCACTGGAGTGACTACATGCAATAGTCATATACTGTTGTGTAACAAATTACTCCAAAATTTGCTGACTTTAAACAACACACATATATTCTCTCACTGTCTTTGTGGGCCAGGAATCCAGGCACAGGATAGCTTGGGATGGTGGTTGTCATAAAGCTCAGCTAAAGAAGTATCTGCTTCCATACCTCACTCATATGGCTATTGGCCATTTTCCGTGAACTGTGGGTTGTTGAACTGAAAGCCTTTCTGGCTACTGGTTGGAGGCTGACCTCAGATCCATGCTTCAGAGGCTTTATTTCAAAACAAGCAAGGCTAGAGTATGAGAGACAAAGTGTGTCAGCCCGGCAAGACTCACAGGCTTTCGTAGCCCAATCTTGGAAGGGACACCCCATTACATTCCCTGTATTCTCTCTTAGAAGGAAGTCACTAGGTCCAGCCCATATTTAAGAGGAGGGGTCTACAAAAAGGTGTGAATACCAGGAAGCAGGCATCCTTGGAAGCCTTATCAGAAGCCAACTCCTACGTCATACTTCCCAGGCTACATGGAACAATCTGAGTTTCCACATGTGGCTCCAGGTGTGATCAGCAGCAGCAGTTCCTTTTCACACACATTACCCTGGTGTGATTATCAGTGGTACTTCCTTTCTAACACACTGCCCTGATGTGATTATCAGTGACACTTCCTCTGGTGTGACACTGCCCTGGTGTGATTATCAGTGGTACTTCCTTTCACACACGCTACCCTGGTGTGATTATCAGTGGTACTTCCTTTCCAACACACTGCCCTGGTGTGATTATCAGTGACACTTCCTGTTCACACACACTGGCCTGGTGTGATTATCAGTAGTACTTCCTATTCACACACACTGCCCTGGTGTAATTATCAGTGACACTTCTTTTGCTCAGAAAGTGCCCTGACTTAGACAATAAATTACATCATCCACTCCTTTAATATATTCCAATATAATGAAGAACTGACCAATTTGTTTTGGTTTCTTATCTAAATAATTCCCTAAATAGAGATTTTTTTTTTTTTTTTGCTTTGTTCACTGCTATATTCCAGGTGCCCAGAATAGTAGCTGATCCTCAAAACACATTTGCCAGTTGAATGTATATTTTGTTATGAAATGTTTAAAGTTACTGCCAATGAGTGAAATTGGTGTTTTGCGGGACACATGGCTATGTAGTCTCATTGGTTTCATGAATATTCTTTTGGGGAATAATCAAAATAATAATGTTAAAGAATTAGTTGCTTATTTCAAAGTGTGTTGAGAGGGAGCAAAAAAGCACCCAATCAGCTCAGATGACCAGTGGAGGTGGGGCAAAGATGATGGAGGCTGTTTTGGAGAGACCTAGAGTTGAGTTTACAATCAAGGGGATAGGCCGGGTACAGTGGTTCAGGCCTGTAATCCTAGCACTCTGGGTGGCCAAGGTGGGTAGACTGCTTGATGTCAGGAGTTCAAGACCAGCCTGAGCAAGAAAAAGACCCCATCAAAACTAGCCAGATGTTTGGCTAATGCCTGTAGTCCCACCTACTCAGGAGACTGAAGCAAGAGGATCACTTGAGCTAAGAGACTGGGGTTGCTATGAGCTATGATGCCAGGGCACTCTACTTACAGTGACAAAGTGAAACTCTGAAGAAAAGAAAGAAAGAAAAAGAGAGTGACAAAAAGAAAGAAAAGAAACAGAAAGAAAGAAAACCCGTGTAAGACAGCTGAGCAGGTGAGAAGAGCAGTGGGAACAAACATCAGAGAGGCAAGGTAGGCAGATCTCTAAAACTAGCCAGCTGTTGTGGCAGGTGCCTGTAGTCCCAGCTACTCAGGAGGCTGAGGCAAGAGAATCACTTGAGACCAAGAGTTTGAGGTTGCTGCGAGCTAGGATGCCATGGTAGCCCACCAAGGCTGTCAAAGTGAGACTTTGTCTCAAAAAAATAAAATATAATAAAATAATAAAATCAAGGGGATGTACATATAGGGCAGTATGATGGAATCTGGAGAGGAGATGTCGGTAAAATGGCACAGTCAAGATCAAAAGCCTTAGAGGCCATGCTTTATGATGAGTGTGGATTTATCCTAAAGCCTCAGAGCACTTGGAGAGGGAAAATGGAGAACCAATACGTGGATCGGAAAAGTCCCTCTGGCAGCAGCAGAGGGGATGAGGTTAGGCGCATCTGGAAGGAAGGAAAAAATTAAGGTTTGGTTGTTGCTGCTGTTGTTTATTTGTGTGTGTGTGTGTGTTTGGGTCAGTTAGGGTAGAGAGAAATACAATAGGAAAAGGACGGGAGGAAATACTTGAACATGTCCATGCTGGTTTTGCTGGATTTAGTGACTATAAGTTACTTTTTCTGTTACATTTGTTTTGATATAGTTATCCATATTGCTTGCAAAATTAAAGAACTTATATTAAGATGTGGTCTTTTGTAAACTTGGTAAGTACTGATCATGTTGCACACTTAAAGTTAGTTTGGAAACATAATTATTTGAGTAAATGAATGTCTATCTGCTGTGTTGACATTGTACTCAGTAAGTGGATTGCTTTTAAGCCTTGTGCAAAGCACCTATGACTTTACAATATAATATTAGAAGAAAATTTAGGCAAATGTGAATGGCAACAGAAATAGTAATTTCCTTTGTCTTGCCTGTTAAGGTTTCTTTTCCATTCATAAGATAATACATGAAACCTAGAAACTCTACCAGTTTCTGGACAAGAACCTCATAGTAAGAACCTTACTTCACTCCTTAAAGTAAGAAACTATTATCCTGTGTCAGGATTTGAGCTTTTCTGCCTTGGAGTTAGGTACACCTAATGTCTAAATTCCACTTGATATTGTTTTGTGTTTTTTTTTTTTTAAATTCCACTTATGTTTGATAAATGGGAGTTCCTATTTCAATTTCTTTAAAATAGATAATTGGAAAATAAAACTCAAGGAATGCTGCTTAGAAAGCATTGTCATGATGTGATACATAACGGTTTACTGAAGCAAACACATTTATTAGCGTCGGACACACAGCCCTGCCTATAAGAGATGGTTAACAAGTATGAATATGGAAAGGGCATTCTAAACTTAGGTTCCTTCTTCTAAACGTTTATATGTTAAAGAGCAGAGACTTTAAGTATTTCATATCACTATGAATTTGCTTCTACAGAGATCAGTTAAACTTCTTCGATAACTGAATATTTCAACTACCTTCTTTCCACATTCAGAAAGGTCAGTTGGCTTGTCTCTCTGGTCATGTAACTAGTTAGGATCAAAGCCAGATCAGACCCCAGCTTATGGGATTCCACTTTTTCCTGAAAAGTTGTTACTGGAATCGAAGCATACTGAAAAGTTGTCACTGGAATCAAAGCATACTTAAAACTCTTGACATTTGCAGTGATTTTCTCTTCAGTAATATGTGGAAATTTGACCAAGTCTCCAAAGGATCCCCTATTTATTCCATGATTATATTTTGATTATGAAAAGACAATGAGGGCTTTGAACAGAGGACCCCTGTTTCATTACATTGCAAAGCACCTGTTGACTTTAGAATATAATATTTAAAGAAAACTCAGGCAAATGTGAATGGCAACAGAGATAGTAATTTCCTTCATGTTGCCTGTTAATTTATGCAAAGGACTCATTCAATCACATTTCAATCCAGTAGAGATTAAATAGATGCAATTAGGAAAATACGAACACTCTATCTTTGTCATTCTAATTCCTTGCTGTTTAGATCTGTGCACTTGTTAAGGTAAATAACATTGAATAATTAAAATAATTTCAAACTACTTTTTAGAGCCCTCTCTCAGTAGGTAGCAAAATATAGATACTGTAATTGAGGAAATTAATAAGCCAAAGAGAGAAAATCTGTAATACATTAATTTCTAGTCTACTATTATCTCTGCATTGCTGAGCCCATCTGAGGAGCTGAATTCTTCCTTTAAAATAGTTTGTAATGTGTTTTAAATTCCTGCTGGTCTTATCACCTGGAAGGTAAAGAAATTACTATTTCTAAAAAAATATTTCTGCAGAAGACAAATGTGGCACTTACAACCAGTTACCCTGTGAAAGAATTCGTCTTCCACGCTGTCCCTGTTTATCTTTCAAGGTTCACCCTACCCCATGTTTCTTCACATGGTTTCTTGCATAACCTTCCAGTCTTACCAGATTTGTAGGCCTGATTCTCAACAGGTGAGGTGCTGGGTTTCACACCCATGGGAATGTAGCTTGGCCCCACAGCTGCAGACAGCTGTCAGGCCAACCAGCTTCGCAAGTGCCTGACTTTGAGGACAACATAAGCATGAAATGACCAGGTAGACACTTTATTTGTCCTGGCAGATGAGTCACAGAATACCCCATCCTCAAGGTCAGCCACATCTTGTTGAATTAAAAGTAAAAACACAGAAGATAGAGGAAGTCAGCTTTCTTAGGGAGGACCAAAGTCACTTAGACAATAACTATAATGGAAGCTGTTTAGGGAGAAGCAATTATTTCTGTTAACAAACTCCCCATAAATATAAACATAGAAATGTGATAAAAATCAAAATCATGTGCTACAAACACTGCCTCTTTGAATACTTAACCACGTGCCTAGTGAGTCCCCTGTTGTCCCAATCTCTCCATGTTCTCAGCAACTCTGCCTGAAGATGGAAGACTCAGCAGCAACATGAGTCCATTCGGGCTTAGAATTTAACCTCCACGACCCAGGAGATAGAGCCTGGAAATGATCTTCAGATCACTTATAACTCATTTTCAAATCAGGATATACTTTCCACATGTTTTGAGTCCTTGAGAAATTAACTCCTTAATGTTCAGCCATACTCATTTCCTGTAGAAAACTTGAATATGTTTTCCTGGTGACCCCGCCCATCAGACCACACTGCTTTCCTCTAAACTAAAGCACAACCTCATATAGGCCACTGAAGAATGTGATGGGAGGAAGAGAAAAAGGAGATGCAACTGGGCTGGGTTTTTCGGTCCCTACATCAGATTTTGGAGGAGGCGAAATGTCCCTCCCATCTCTATGTACTCTTTGTAAACAGTGGTATCTCCAGCCTTCTTTCCCCTTTGTCAACTGTCCTTGGCTGACTTGTATTCGAGCTACACCTACCCCAAGAAGTGAAAACAAAACTCAGGGTCCCCACTAGACTCCAGAAAGCAGTGGTCCTCAGTTTTGACTTCACATTCATCTCACTTGGTAAGCTTTTTAAAATACTGATGAGTTGGCTCATCCAGACCAATTGTATCAGACTCTCTAGAAGTAGGACCAGAACTGGATAATTTTTTGAGATCTCTAAGTGACCATTTTACTTGTTTTCCTTTCAATAATTATTTGTGTCTTTTTTTTTTTTTTTTTTTTTTGAGACAGAGCCTCAAGCTGTTACCCTGGATAGAGTGCTGTTGCATAACAGCTCACAGCAACCGCCAATTCCTGGGCTCAAGCGAGTCTCTTGCCTCCGCTTCCCAAGTAGCTGGGACTACAGGCGCCTGCCACAATGCCCGGCCATTTTTTGGCTGCAGCCGTCATTGTTGATTGACGGGCCCAGGCTGGATTCGAACCCACCAGCTCAGGTGTACGTGGCTGGCACCTTAGCCCGTTGAGCCACAGGCACCGAGCCTATTTGTGTCTTGATAATGAAACCTAGTGCAAAGACAGTGCATGAATTGTGATTTCCAGGAGTTCTTTTTTTTTTTAAATCCTTTTTCCTCCCTGCAGAGGTCATGCAAAGTGTGTTGATGATCCAATGGGAAGCCCAGTATTCACAAGGGCCTGAAGAAATCTTTAAGGGAAGCAACTCGGTTCTCCTTCTTTCTAAATCTGAAGCATCCCCAAAAGATGCCTGGACAGCCTTGCTTGCACTCTGCCAGGAATGGAGGACATGCATCCCTAGGGAAGCAGGCACCAGGCTGAGCTTCTCTAGGGGTTAAAGAAGCCTTTAGCCACTGAGCAGAAAATTACCTTTGCCATCCATTAAATGGAAGGACGCTTTCACCTGAGCAGTTTCCGGTCTAGGAATCAGCTATGAGGGATGAAATATTTGCTATCCCTATCATCAAAGAGCAAATTCTGGGTGTACATCCCCCAATACAAAAGGGAAGACATTCCGAGAAGTTCAATTTCCTTTGTAATTGTGACAGATGGTTTACCTGCAAGCCCATGTCACCTAGGCTTGTCAGAAGGTGTTATAAAATGGTCACAATTTTCAGCTTGGTTTCAGATCTAAATTGAAGAGTTTCATTAAAGTGTGCCACAGAGAACAAGACTAAAAAGAAGTTAGGGGAGCTGGAGTGAGTAGAGGAGACAATGACACAGGCTGCGGTACTGGAATATTGCAAACATCCCTTGGACGGCCAGGTGTGATGAGGCGTCAAATGCTAGGAGGGTCCATCTTTACCATTTTTTTTTCTCCTTAAAAACTATTGTTGGGGATTCATTGAGGGTACAAGATGTGTCACACACTGAGGCCCCACCCCCTCCCTCGTTCCATCTCTCTGCTCGTCCTTTCTCCCTCCCCCTCCCTCCTTCTCTCTCTCTCTCTGCTAGCCCCTTTCCCCACCACCCACCATGTCATTAATTGCCATTAATTGTCATCAAATCAAGATTGGATATGTAGGATTCATGCTTCTCCATTCTTGTGATGCTTTACTAAGAATAATGTGTTCCACAATTTTGTTTTTAAAATCCATGTGAACCATCTGTGGTTCTTAGTTTTGAGGAACACAAATCTACTGGTTGATGTAAGCAAATAAAACTAGTTAAAAGAAAGTTAAGTCAATCACTAACACTTCAGAAGAATCTAAAAACCAGATTGGCTCCACCTCTAGGGCTGTGAGCCACAGTCATGTCCAGGTACTGGTCTGGCGAAGGACCACTCACCTCACACGCCTCTCACAGTAGTTCTAAAATCACTACTACTTTTGCGTTTGGAAATTCCCAGCTTCTTTTCATGGTCAGCTTCCATTCTAAGTCTGGGTGTGTCTGATGAGTGCAGGGGAGGACATGGGCTGGCCCTTATAATAAGAGAGATTAAGAATGCCAGCACCAAGCACCGGCACCTTCAGCACCTGGACTCAGAACTGAGCTCACCCCGAGGAGGAGGCGAGTTCCCTGACACATCTCACAGACCAGCAGCTGTGCCCTTTTCCAGTGCGACTCCCCTGTGGTGTCAGCAGACTGCAGACAGGTGCCCATCTGTCTCTGTGCAACCCAGAGGCACAGGGACAGGGACGCAAATTAAGAGCAAGCATTTGGAAGCTAATTTTTTTTTCATATGTTTAGGTTTAGGGGTTTTAAAAATCTTTGTTTCATTTTTATTCCATTTTCTATGCATTCATTTTTAATTATAATTTGTCAAACTATCAGTCTGCAATGGGTTGGGGAACAAAACTGTTCTTTTAATGTAGAGAATTTCAGAAGCATTCCTCTTATCATATAACGGATTTGGTTTGTAATATGCACTTAGTAAAATGCATTCAATCCATGTAGGCCGAGGAAAGTTGTAAGTTTTTTTTTAATACTAAAAAATACATCCATTAATAACTCACTATATTCTTCTGCCTGGCTCTGTAGTATGTTCAGTTAAGTCCTAGCACTCTATGAGGCTGGAACTATTTTTATTCTCATTTTGGAGATGAGAAAACGGAGGCAGAGAAAGATTAAGTAACTTCCCTAAGCAATCTAGTTCCATATATTTCACTCTTTCCCACCAAAATGCTCTGTCCCTACATTGTATGATATCTGCTACCTAAAGGCAACCAGGAGATGGCTCGGTTAGTAGAATTCAATGATTAAAACATTGATTGTCCTTAAAAAGCAAACACAGTCAGTTGTCAAATTTGCTAGTTTTACTTCTTTTTGTTTTTTGTAGTTTTTGGCCAGGGCTGGGTTTGAACCCACCACCTTTGGTATATCGGGCTGGAGCCCTACGCTTTTGAGCCACAGGCGCTGCCCTAGTCTTACTTCTAAGTAGGTTTCTGTGACTTGGGAGTAGTCGCACTCAGGGTACTGAATGTAAGAATTTAGAAGATGCCGATAGGAGGTGCTGGCTCTGGGTCATCTGGTGCTGCTGGTCTCAACCTCTGGCCAGGTGGAAGTCGGGCGGCAGGGGGTAGGACTTTCTCTGAATATCTGACCTGTCCAAAGCCTGGTCACGTGAGGCAGAGAGTGTCTATTCACGATGACCAAAAATCAATGTGGCTCTCCTATTCTTCGTAAACAGCCAAGAGTTCTATCAAACTCACATTTCAGATCTGGTAAATGTCACTAGTCAGAAACAGGAATACATCAGTGCCCTGAAATATCAGTCCTGTGAAGTAATCAGCAATTAGTCCTGAGAAGCCAAATGGCCTTCAGCAATAAACACAATCTCTGCTCAAGCGGTTCTTCAAACCATACCGTATGGGCATAGTTGGTTCTCCCTGAACAAATCACAAAGGCTAATCTGAGGTCAAATATTAAGTTTGCAGAGCAGAAATCACATGAGTGTGGGATCACTGGTGGGGTAGCTCTTCCAAAGTCTAATACAGCTACAACCTTAGAGTTCCTCGTGTTGATAAATAATACAGAGTATTTTTTTACTGCATAGATTATATTAATAAATTAAATGTATTTTCGATATGTCAGTTCAGTTATTTTAGAGAAATCACTGCAGTGGGACCTTGCCTGCTCCTTTGTAGTCTCAGACACATTATTGTGAATTATCTCACCTTTCAAGTGTCAGCCAACTCCTAATAGATGAAAAATTCCTCATTATCATTAAAACCATCCTTTTTCCATGCATTATTTACATGGTAGGGTATGCCCTTCAAACATTTAAAGTAAGATAGGAAATCTTAGGATTATTTTCCATCTACATTTTCATCATTGGCATAATAACTGTGGGTATAGATGCAGACTGACAGCCTAGCGGAAGGGCAGGGCATTCACAAGAACGCACATTTCTTTGCACTTTATCTTCCACAGGGAAGTTTTAAGGTTTGATTTGTTTTTGTTTGGTTTGTCCTAGAAGAAACAATACTATTAGTTTGCCCCTCGCTTATTGAAAAGAGTTTTGGAGACAGTCAATGGTTTCTAAACCCAGGTACAGAAAAGCTATTATTCACCTAAGTTCCCACACATTGGTTTCTTATCACAATACATTTTATGAATAACAATTTTTGAGGGCTGTACAAAATGAGTTTTATGACCCCAAATAGGGCATTATACATTTTCTTGCCACTTTACAAGCGGCAAAATAGATAATTCTCTTGATGGAAAAATTTTGGCAGCAAATTCAAGATGTGGTCATGGGTTTATTTCCTTAAATTCTAGATTACTGCTAGCCAACTTGCCACTTCTTTTGGTCACTTAGCATTTTTGAACATCTGGAAACAATTTTTCAGTGAGTGGCAGAGGATAAGAATAAGCAGCTGGGACCTTCAGACTAATTAAATCCTAAAGCCCAACTATTTCTGAGAGCCTATTCCAAGTAGAGACAATCGGTAAATATCAAACTATCTCCCAAAGTATATGAGACAATTTAAAACATGAATAACTGCCTTACAAATACTTATGGAATTAACTTCGTAGGATAAAATTAACTACAACTAACTGCATTTTTCTTACCTAAAATCTTGTTGCTGAAATGATCAAATAAAACCAATGATGGTGTATTAGTCAGTGCATGCTGCTGTAACAAAATTCCACAGACTGGAAGGTTGAGTCACAGAAATTCCTTTCTCGCAGTTCTGGAGTCTGGATGTCCAAGATCAAGGTGCCAGCAGGGTAGGTCTCATCCTGAAGCCTCTTCTCTTGGCTAAGGGTAACCTTCATATCCCTGTGTGCTCGCAAAACCTCCTCTTTGTGCACGCACAGGAAGATAATAAGGGGAAGCTCTTCGTAGTCCATCTCATAAGGATACTAATTCTATGAGATCAGGGCCCCATTCTTATGACCCACTTTAACCACCATTACTTTCCTAGAGGCCCCTATCTCTCAATTTAGCTGCACTGAGTACTAAGGCTTCTATCCATGAATTTTGAGGAGATACAAAACATTCATCCCATAACAAAGGGAAAAAAACACAATTTACTTACAAATGGATTTGATAGAGATAGTTTAAAAATATCAAATTTAAGATGTTAGTAATGAAAATACAGTTTCTGAGTAAGGAGTTCAGTTGGTATAAAGTCTTTATTTCACTGGAAAAAATTTTTCCATTTGAGTCACAGTGACCCAGATTCTTTTAGAAAGGGAAAAGTGTGTAAGGTTTTAAATAAAATATTGTCTTCCAAAAAAATGTGGAAAGAAACCTAAAAAATTGCTTATCTGCGTGTTGGCCCTTTTTAAAAATACAAAGTCTAACCAATTAATGATGGAAAACATTTCTAGATTCATGTATTGGTACCTATGGCTAAGTAACAAATTACTGCCCCCCAAATTCAGTGGCTTAAAACACTTGTATGCATTATCTCCCAGTTTCTGAGGCTGTACCCTCTGGCCCTCGGTACATCACCAGGCAGCATTCAAGGTGTTGTCTGGGACTGTCCTCATCTCAAGGACTGGTCAGGGAGGGACCCATTCCAGCCTCACTGATATAGTTAGTGGCAGGGGTCAGTTCCCTGCAGATTGGTGGACTGAGGGCTTCAGTTTCTCAAGAGCTGCTGGCCAGAGTCACCCCCTGAATTCTTGTCATTCTGCCCTCCTCCTAGGGCAGCTCCCAGCGTGGTGTCTTGTTTCATCACACTGATCAAGGGAGAGGGCAGGAGAAAGAATGAATGCAAGCAAGAAGGATCTCGGCATCTTTACAACCTAGTCTTAGAAATGACTTCTTACCACTTTTCCTAAATTTCAGGTTTTAGAAGCAATTCACTAAATCCAGCCTACACACTGAAGGGGAGGGGATGACACAAGTACAAATACCAGGAGGTACTACACTTGGACCTCTGTCAGGAAGCACCTACCACAAACAGAAACCAGCCTCCACTTTAATAGTGACAAAAGAAATGGTGGAAGATCAAAGAAATGTTGAAACTCTCAACCTATTTTCCTCTAAAATTTTAAAAATATGCAAATTATTGTTTCTAATACCTGGTTCCATTTCTATGACTGTATGTATAGTCACGGTAAGTAAGTTAAATATTCATATTATCATCACTTTTTTTCTTTTTGAGACAGAGTGTCACTTTATCACCCTCTGGAGTGCATGAGTGTCATAGCTCACAGCAACCTCAAATTCTTGGGCTGAAGAGATGCTCTTGCCTCAGCCTCCCAAGTAGCTGGGACTATAGAAGCCCACCACAATGCCTAGCTAATGAGTCACATTATTGTAAATGACATTTTCTTGTTTGATATAAATGTGAGTAAATTATTAAAGGAGGGCAAGAAGAGGGAAGGATATCACTGCAGGCCAGCAGCTGGAATTTTCTGTACCAAAGGCAATCTGGCTATGTTGTGTTCTTGTTTCTGTTTTTTATGAATTAGTCGAAAGAACTGTCAAGGAATAATTTGGGGCTATGTGTGTGTTTACGTGCATATGTGAATGCATAGATGCCTGTGTGTTTGTGAACATGTCAGCATGCGTGTCTGTGTGCGTGGGTGGCCATGCATATTTTTATAGTGAGAACTCCCACGCAGCAAAGGAAAGGACCCATGTCCCAGTGGGTGGCCTCATATGTTTACCTTGCTCCTTTCTCACCAAGGCCATAAAACTGGGCAGAGGGACCTTTTTAAGTTGAGGCATTTAAATTAGTTCTGCCTCCAAAAGGCAGTTTTCTTTCCTTAGGAGTATGCTATTTTCTTTTTCCTCCAAACAGCAACCCCAATGCATATTACTTAGGACATTGCCAAAGTTATATTTTCTCATCATTTAGTGGTTAATTTCAACTATCCCCTTTGCCCCTTCATTATGCTGCTTTAAGAATGGCCATTATGCCAGTGGGGCTTTTCACCCCGTAAACCGAGGATCTTCCACTTCCCTTAATTAGCAGGGTACAAACAGTGCACACAGAGCCAAGAACATCCTTTTCTAATAAAATCTGACAAAACTTTGGAAGTCGCATATGTGTTTGCCCAAGTGTGCGCATGTGCAGACCTGTGTGCCTATGTCTCAAAAGTGCATATTTTCCAAAAGTCATGGCTCATGAAGCAGCACCCCTGAATCTAACAGCTACATTCCCCCCAGAATGATTTAAAGTGCTGTGAAGATTTCTTTACATTGAGCAAGTTCCTCATGGTTCACCCCCAACTAAAAGGCCTGACAGTGCTTTGCTTTGCTTTAAGCTGGAAAGTCCAAAGAGAAAAAGCTTACCAATTCCAGAGACAGATAAATTGCTTTCCTAAACAAGACTCATTGCACTTATAAATGTGCATATGCCATAATTTAAAAAAAAATAGTTTATATATAGGGAGGAACCTTATAAACAGCACAGACCAGTGAAGGCTATAGTTTTGTCCAATTCAAGGACTGGACTTGACAAGACCACCAATTGTTCTGTTGTGTTTTTGGAAGCTTAATCCAAGTTTACATTTCCAGCCAATGTTTCACTCCTGATGTTTATGACAGCACAAAAGAGCAAGTTCTGGGAATTTCTCAAGGGGAAGTGAAGGCAGTCGGCGCTGCCGCTGAGAAGGAGGCGGGAAAACGTGTGGAAGGGGAGGCAGGAGGACGGATGATCCCTCTTGGGCTGACATTCAAATCCCAAACTGGATTCTCCCACAAAGCAAAAGTGAAAATATTTTCAGTGTTTGCACATAGGTAGGAATTGCCATGTGGAGATTTAAGTCTGAGAAAGTAGCACAACATTGACCATTTGCACAGCTGTTGTTGGAAATGACTCCAAACCCTCCCGACGTGGCTAATAAGTGTGAATATTGGGAGTGCATTTTTGAGCTTTGTGGCAGGGTGCGCCTACAGATAGTGAGCTAACAAGGAGCTCACTAAACACACGTGTTAGAATATGAACTCTGCCACTCATGACTGTTGTGACTCTGCAATCTAGGTATATCTATGCATGAAATAGCCCTTTTGTAGGAATTAGAAAGTGTCACCTGTGGTTAGTTTGGTAAACTTAAGAAGCCTAGCTGTCAGTTAGTGTTTGGAAACTATCTTAAATACATATGTGTGGCTTCCACTAAACAGAGGAGGAAATGCCAATGTTGAAAAAAATAGTGATATGTTATTTGATTTTGTGTCCCCAGTGAACGCCACGTCCTCTCCTGCTCTTCCTGACATCCAGACAGCTGACGCTTCTGTACAGGCTTCTGTGTGGCACATCATAATGGTGCCACAGCTCTTCATGTCCTTGAATACTTCCCCTCCGATATCCTCTGGCTAGACAATCTAAGATAGCAATTTATACTGAAGAGGTTTTATAGAGTGCTTTCAGAGCAACTAAAACTAATTCACATTGTATTATCATCCACGAAAATAGCAGTAACTGTAATTTTTCCCTCCAAATGCTGATGAACTGGTTATATTGCTCCTTCTAGAAATAGTGCCTTCAATGCTAATGTAAATACCTCCCAGAAGCCACTGAGCTCTCCCCGCCCCCAATTTAAAAATTTTTAAACATGTAAATACCTCAGAGAATCATTTGGTCAAGTGTGGAAAAACATTTACAAGGATAAGAGGCCTAAAGTTAATAACCTCTGTACCCCACTTTTAGTGCCTGCTCTGCCACGCATGTGCAAATTTCCCTCTACTTCAAGAAAAATAGCAAAGTAGGTCTTTATCTTCCTGAACCAGTATTAGGGCTCAGGCGCTGCTAATGCTCCTCTCTCCTGTTACAATTTCTTCTTCTTTCATGCCTGTTGGAATATCTGGCCCTTAATCTGTCCGTATGAAAATCAAACATGCAAAAAAAAACAGAAAAAGGGGAGAAGGGGAATTAATTAATTAATAATACCATTCCAGAGACAAGAAATGGCACAAACCATTATGAAGGAAACACAGTTACTAACCAACAGCTGAGTATAGTCCAGGGTAAACGGTTGCCTTTAGCTTTCAGTGGTTGAGGATCAATAAGCCGAGAGTTTGTTCTCTACGGGAGTGGATTATCCACCCTTCTGATACAGCCCCAAACAGCCCTACCTGGAATTAAGATAAGATTTCTTGCTGTGTGATTTATCAGGGTGCTCACATGACTTTTGAGTATCTTCCTCTTTGAGAACAAAAAGCTCCTGCTTCTTAGAAAACCACTGAGCAGCATTTTCCCAATGAAGCAAAGAGAGGGAATGCAGGAGGCCCTGTGCCGTTTTAGAGTTAAAACAGCAGAAGTTACCTATAACTAGAACTAAAGCCTGCATTAAAGATATGCCAGTGATGTGCAGATTCCCTAAATCGGTGGTTCCCCAACTCTGCCATCTCAGAATACCCAGGACCTTTGAAAACCTCCAATACCTATGAAGAAACCCACACCAATTAAATGGTAATCCCTGGGGGTAAGATCTGGGCATCAGTGTAGTATCAAAACTCCCCAAGTAATTTCAACTTGCAGCCAAGTGCATTTGTAAATGCAGGTGCCCGGCACTGTGCTTTGAACATTTCTGACTCCAGGGTCATTTTCTTATTTTCTGCCACAAACACATGATTATTCAGCTGCTATTCCCAACTAAAAACAAGGACCAAGACTTGTAAAATCAGACAATAAGCAAACAAACAAAAAGCCAGGTGCCATAACCCAGGCCATCTTAAGAAGTGAGGTTATAAGGAGGTGACATCAGTGAAGATGGATTTCTCATAGTCCTAACTTTAAAATGCACAGAAAGTGTTCGGGGAAAGCATGTTTCATTTTCTCTTTTCAACTAAAGAGCAGAACACTGACAGACCAATTTTGGTATCCACTAAAGATGATTTGAAAGCGGAAACCTACATGATTAGCGCCATGAGACTCCAGCAAGAATTTTGACTTTTATTTAGCCCAAATTCAGAGGGAGGTCAAGAGTTGTTAACTAATTTCTGATAATAAATTTGTGGTAATATTTGGACAAAATAAAATTACTTGAACAGTGATATATTTTAAAAGATGATCTAGATAATTAAAAGAATCTTTAAAATCTTAAAAGTTTATCATTTATGCAGAGAGAACTCCAGATTAATTATAGCCATATTACCCTTAGTATTTTCTCTGCATAATTTATTTTTGGTTGTTTTATTCTTTCCATAACCATTTGGATACCCAAAATAGGAAATACAGAGATAGAACGGTTTTAAAAGATCTCCAATGAAACTATCTAATTCACTTCCTAATTCTCCTCTGTGCACTCAGATTTGTCAGACAAGTAGAATTTTTAAATATCTTCAAGTTCTTGCTCAAGTGAGAGGTGTACTTTGAGATTTCCAATGATTTTGTGTTCCATCCTCCCCTTAAATTCTCCCCTGTGCAGAAGAAGAAATCCCGAATATAATTTTCTATCTTTTAGAATCCTTCCATGGAACAACCATTTATCAAGCACGTGTTTTACACAAGCTGGAGACAATTTTAGAAAACAAAAGAGAGACAATTTTGTTTGAGACTAAAATCAAGTAGAAGGAGATGCACAAGTAAAAATATAAATTGTCCTTTTCTATATCAGGTGGTGGTAAGTACTGCGGAGATAAAGTCTGATAAAGGAGTGAGAGCATTACTATTTTAAAGACGTTATAGAGGCCCTCCCTCGGAGGTGGTCTCTAAGCCCAGTTTGGACTCTAGTGGATACAGATGACATAGTCAAAGGAGTCATTGAAGAGCTCTGGATAAAGGTGCTACTTATACGTATAGATATGACCGAGGGGCTGACTACAGTGGGGAGCCATAGTGAAGGGGCAGATCTGGGAGCTCTAGCCAAGAGGAAAAGGCCACTTGACAGCAGTGGAGCTCAGTGGTTTGCAGAGATCGACTCTCCCTACATCCTCCTGCTGGCCAGACTCCTGCCTGTGCTGCCTGGTGGGAAGCCACAACAGGTGTGCCAGGGAGAAGCAGTTCATGAGGTCACCCTAATGCTGCCCAGAGGACAAGGTGCATGAATTCAGACAGTTCTTAACTCAAGGGAATGGGGCTGGGGGCGATATTTATTGAGCACTTAGTATGTGCCAGATTCTTCACTGAGTATTCAGCCTGGGCTCATTTGTTTTCGATTTCGTTTTCATAACAATGCTATAAGGTGGATACTATTTTCCTCATTTTACAGACAAAGAAATCAAGATTTAGTGAGTTAAATAGGTCCAAGGTTTCTCAGATATGGAGAGGGAGACTAGAAATCAGCCTATCTGACCCCAAAATAGTCACTCCCACTAACCACCAGGTCCCCAATACTGGGGAAACTACAGCATGGACAGATACTGTTCATGTTATAACACATGACAAACTTCCAACATCTCTTTCAAAGGTTGCTATGAAATTATAAAAAAAGAAATATTCACATCTAATTTTTTATCCATTTTAATAACCTGAAATGAGCATGATATTTTTGGGTGCTAAAATCAGTACTTAGTTTATACTCACAAAATTAGTGCTAGTGTGGACAATGAACTTATCACATCAATAATTTATTTGAGTAGAGTAATCAGCATACATTGAACAAATGATGATAGGGAGCTGAGTACCTATTGAATTTGAGCTAACCTGTTGTATAAAAGCATGGTCTGAATGTAAGAATATATTTTTTAATTCTAAATTTGCCCTCCTATACAGGGTACATTTATAAAATAGTGATATTGGGCATTCTTTTTTTTTTTTATTTATTTATTGGTTTTGTGGTTTGTTTTTTTTAGCTGGGGCTGGGTTTGAACCTGCCACCTCTGGCATATAGGGCCGGCGCTCTACTCCTTTGAGCCACAGCCACCGCCCATGTGCTTGGATTCTTGATTTTAATATTTCTAATGCAGCATGAAGCCAAAATTAGTCAACCAGTTGGAATGGAGTTATCCATAATGATTGAAATAATTCAAGTCAAAGATTTTGTTAGAAATTATATTTGAGCAGATAATGCTACAGAATAAATTGAAATATTTCTCTCTATCTTACCTTGTATCAAAAAGCAAACTCAGGCTCAATGCATACTCCCAGTGGACAGCCATATGAAGGCACGAGTAAGCTCCTATCTGGGCAAAAGTCCAGTGCATCAGGTAAGGCAATAGAGAAAACATGTCAACGTTTGGCAAAGCTTGGTGTTTGGCCTGAGGCTGACGAGGTTTGCACAACATCAGCACAGTAACAGATGTGTCAAGTGGACTTCAGGAATGTTTGGTTGTTTGTTGTAACACAAAGCTAGCTCATCAAGAATATTCTAATAACAAAAATAAATCCTGGTAGCACTTTGATTCCAAGGCATATTAAAATATGAGACTTATCTAACCACCTGCTGATGGAAGCACAAACGGTAAATATCAGTGACAGGCATCGTGAGTGTTATAAAAACCATGGAGAGGTTATTAATGGATAGTAGTGATGTTTTACTTCTCCATATGAAATTATATTTTCTATAGTATGACTGTCGGTCTATGACTCAAATGAGATTTTACTAGAGATTGTGGGAGTTACCTAAAAGATCCATTCTAAGGAGAACCTACTGTCACATTGCCAATAGATGTGTTCAGAATATGTCAGATCTCAACGCAGTATTATTTATGAGGCAGATTTTCCATTGTTCTTAATCATCAGGAAGAGGAAGACTCACAGAAGAGCACGTCTGGATTCTGCTCCATAATTACAGGGTAGCTCATCCTAGTTGTGCCATTAGGCCTGATGAGAAATTAAATTAATTTCTTAAGTTTCTTGTTATTAAAATCTGACAGATGCATGTTAATTTTCTAAAAGGTGATGGCAAGTTCAGAGGAAAAAATAAGCCTCAGGACAGTTGAATGCAGGAATTTGGATTTTGCTGAATCACTCATTTCTATAACATGGATTACCAAACTCTGAATATCAAAGCATTGACATTTCAGAAACAGTTCATAACCACCAATATTCTCAAGTATCATTGACCGGTCTGTTCTGCTTGTTCATCTTCTTACCTTTCTACCTACCTGTGACAGTGGTTCTCAACCTTCCTGATGCCGTAATGTATTTTCATTGTTAAAAAGGGGTCATGACCCACAGGTTGAGAACCACTGAAAAGATATATATCAAATGGTTGTAATCATTATCTATGAGTGGGGCATTATAGGTAATCCGTTTTCCTCTTTGTGATATTCTATACTGCTGACTTTTTAGCACTGAGCATAAATTATGTATATAATTGGTATTCTATAAAGCTACTTGAGTTCTCTTTAAAATATAGATAATGGAGTAAAAAATAAAATAAAAATCGAGTTAATTTTGAAGGCAAGGAAACCAGGTATCATGCTTAGCACAAAGTATATGAAATAAGACATAATTAGAATTTTCACTGAAAGCCTTATAAGTCATAGAAAATCCTTTAAAATATCCACCCCCAAAAGGTGAAATTAAAATATAATAATAAAGAAAGTGCTAGAACCTTGATATATTACATTTAGTGAATATTATATTTGCAAACATTACAATTTGGACATGTCTCATCTTTTAAATTTTGTTGTTCTAGAAATGATCAATTTCATCTTGATGCTTAGGGCTTTTTTTTTCATATTTTTAAACCCAAGTCCAGCGGTAGATGTTGGAATTTGAGTCATCAGCTCAGAGTCAGGTGAATAATGGAGTCTACCTTAACCTTAGATTTTTAGGTCAGAAAGGGAAGAGTTTAGGTAGAGGGGCACATGATATTAAAATTTTTGATCTGTCACCTGTTCCTCACATCTGAAGCCTGCTCTGAGTGGGTAAACCATCAGAGCATTTGAAATAGCCTCTAAAAATACCTATCTTGTAGTCCCAGCAAGGGGATGGAAGACTCTCACTGAGTGTGAAGATGACAGTCTTTAGGACAATTTGCACATCATGGCTTTCATGGACCAGGAGTGGCAGGTGCCCGGAGTTCTCCAGCTGGAGTGCCTGCATCACAGGCTAATGAAGAAGATTCCTGCCAGTTCCTTCTTCCTCTAAACTTTGAAATGGAGATTACCTGGACAGCTCACTCAGGCATCTGTTGTTGTTGACAAACATCAGAAGACCAGCAGGCCTGTCCCACGGTTACTCTAATATTTACTATTTCTGGGTCTGTCCTAATAACTCAATCTGAAAGTAGAAGCATACCTGACTTGCCCCCCTTAAGGCAGTAAACTTAAAGAAAAATGCTTTATAAACTTTAGTGGGAAGTGGAGTTTTTCCTAATTCAATAAAATTTCAAAGGGTCTTCCAAATTCGACAAATATTTATCAGGTCTTCTATGCAATGATTCAACTTGCTGCTGCAGGAGATTAAAAGGAAAGCGTTTAAGGAGCTAGATCCCAAATTCATCCCGTGTGTTCGACATCAAGTATTTACTATTTTTGCCTCTTAAGTGTGAGGCACTTTCATAGATGCTAAAAAGTAGTTTTGAACAAGATAATCAAGGCACACATCATAGTCTTATAGATATCTCATAAAGCTCTACTAGAGCTTGTAGTCTAGTAAGATGATAAATAAATGGCTTAATTAGGATAAAAGGTTCTGTGATGGCTTAAATAAGGGCATAAGTCAACGGAGGGATCCAGCAGGTAATTTATGAAGACATTTGAAGCAAATCTGAAAATATTTTAAAGCAGCAACAGCATACCATATTTTTCTGTCTATAATGTGTGCCCACATTTTTGGCTTAAACTTTCAGGAAAAAAAAATCCTTATTTTAAATTTTAAAAAAATTTAAAATTTTTTAATTTTTTTATTCAATTTTTTGTTTGTTTTTATTTAGGTACTTGTTTTTTGTATTGTAAAGAAATTTTAGCATTTATTTTTTAACATATTATGGTACAAGAAATTGTATGTACCAGTAAAAAATAGAACTACTCATGTGCAATGTGCCTTCTTTTATTTCCTTCAAAACTTTGTGCAAAAAAAGTGCACCTTATATACCGCAAAATACCTTAAGTTCCTAAGAAAGATGAGAAGGAAGAGGATACAATGTGAGCAATGACCAGAATGGAAGAGCTGCCATGCTCTGGGAAATAGCAAAGAGTCTGGTTTGTATGGAGTGAAGGCCACATTGCTGGAGGTAATAGGAAAAGAGGCTGAAAAATGATGGAGCCTCAACCACATGTCTATATGGGTAAGCAAGAAATTTGTTCTGAATTCAGCAGACAGTGGGGGAGCAATGGGAGATGTTAAGTAAGGGAATGGATTAGTGGCAGACATGTTTCAAGAATACTGATCCAACTGGAATGGACAAGAGTTGAAAGAGTGTGTGTGAAGCTCATTGGGAAGCCATCACTATCTGTCAATATCTTTCTCAGTTACTCTGTGGTTCATACAAAAATAGGATGTACTCATGAGCCAGCATGCAATATATAATACATAAAAAAAAACTATGACCAAAAAAACTACCCAGTTTCCCATTCATGTACACCTCTTTCCCATATAAATCCTGTTTTCCAAACTCATGCATATGAGTGTCTCTCTTCAGCCTTGTTTAGTATAGCTATTGCATCCAAAGTAGGAAAAACCAAGGGTTTACCTATAAACAGAGGAAAGTCTTTTGCAGAGTGAGCTAGGCCCACCCAGTAACTTTGCGATCTAGAATATTTGTTTTGGTAGCAGCCACCCATTAGCTACTCCTTTCTGGTGGATTGAAAATGTCATAGCCTCTTTCTCCCCAATCATGTTGAAAATTCTGGTGATTTACTTGAAAACCTGAGGGAAAGGCCAAAGCAACAGCAGCCTATGAACCCAGTAGCGATATATACTGGTGAAGCCAGGCCAGTAACAGCCACACTGGTGAGTGGAAACATACTATCTGTGTGTGAGAGAGAAAGAAGCACAGCAGGAGAGAGATCCAACCTATCAGAATTAAAGGAGAAAAATGAAGAGACTGACTTGAGCACTTGTAATTCTCAAAGGAGATTCATGCATTGATTCCAACAAAATTGTCCTTAGGCATAGAAATGTGAAAAATGTTGTTATGGTAAAATTTAGATTTTAGCCTCAAGCTAAAAATATGTGTCAGAGGATACAACTGTTCACCTGAAATAGTTTCCATAGACACATCGGTAAAATTCAATGTATTCTTGGCTCAAATAGTCCCTTATACCTATAGAAAAATGGCAGCTCAGAGTGGTACTATGAACCTGTCCAATGTGGTATGCATTTGTCCTGTAATGCCTTCCATTTCTGTTCCCTTTGATCTGGGAAGTCACTTCATTGCACCTGTTTATCTCTCACCAAGCATTTCTTTTCTTTTCTTTCTTTCTTTCTTTTTTTTTTTTTTGTCAGCAATTTCCATTTCTTAAAGGAACTTTTTTTCCTCCTTTCTTTTCGAAGAGGACTGACTAGTTCATAGAGCTTCCAATACTAAGATTATATATAATCTGTATATAAATGTGTGTAAGATATATATACCGTATATAATATATATACACACATATGCTATAAATCTTTACATTATATTAACCTCTTTACTGTCCTGAAACATTGTTCTGCTTCTAGGGTTCTGCTGATTGAAATGATAGCATGTGAGATCATTCCCATGAAAAGGGGGTTGTCATTGAGATGAATGGATCTGAGCAGCTTTTGATAAGCTTAAACTTTGATCTGAATGACTTAAGAAAATAATTCAAGAAACAAAAAATACAAAAAGAAAACTCCCACCCCCTGATTTTGCTCCAGCAATTTTTAAGCCACAGAGAAGAGCTGTATCAACGTCTTAGACAAGCCCAGAAGGGTAATGCCATGCAACGTGGTCCAACCAGGAACCATTCAGAGACCTGAAAAAAGCAATCTAAAGAAAAAAGAAATTACGAATTAAATTACTAACAGCAAGATAAAATAGCAAGAGCTTATAAGGTCTTCCTATAATTAGAAATGAGAAGGAATGGAGTTTTTTAATGGGTTTATTATAAGGATGTTGAGAGTAATTGTCAAAGACAAGATACTCATCTTTAATGCTGTTGTAAAGATATATACCTAAGAAAATGTCACCAATATTTATTCAGGATCCTTCATGTAGAAATTTTCCCCTGGTAGGAGGAGGGAGGGGCCAAAGGGGTCACAGTGTATGGTGCATCTCTTGGGGACAGGACACAATTATACGGGGACTTTACCTAACAAATGCAATCAGTGGAACCTAATTTTATGTACTCTCAATGAATCCAAAACAATAAAAGAAAAGAAAGAAAGAAATTTTCCCTTGGTACCGAGAATTAGTGCCAAGATTAAGTGCCATTGGGAGACCTGTTTGGGAAACCTACCTGCCCAAGGACACTATGATCCTTCTCAGGTTGTCAGCCAGATCTCCCTAGATTCTTGATTTTTCTTCTCGGTATACAAAGAATGAACCTGCTTGAGGCAACCTCATCTTATCTAAACCCTTGAGAATATAATTAATTTATTCCCCCTAAGAAATACATGACTGATAGTATTTTGCACTCATTGGTTCCAGAGAAATTCTAATTTTAACCTGAAGTCACAGGAGGACATCTCTAAAGACAAAAATGTCCATTATTAAGGTAAGAAAAGGGAAGCCATCCTCACCACATTCCTTAACACTAAGTGTACTCCTTCCTCATGGGATGGCCTATCACTGCCCTATTAAGATTGATCTGTACCAAAGAATTACAAAGAAAGAAGATGAATCTGGTTTTCTTGATTCTGGGTCTATACGATCTCTTCTGGGTGTCACCAGCAACCAGCCATGGTGACAAGGAGAATAACAGTTAAGTGCGTTTATAGCAAAAGAATCACTTCCCTTGGAGAAGAATTTTTTTTACTTCCCCAATTAAATCCTTTATAATTTCCAGCAAACTTGTTATTGTAGATTTCAATAGGAAATCAAAGCAGCATATAAATACAAATGTCTAAAGTCTTATGAGCAAACATTGTAGTATATCGTAAATATCTTTACACAATAAATGAATCCATAAAACAAAAAGATCATGATTATAAAAATTGAAGTATTAATTGGCTGAAATGTAAACAATTTGGTTCAAGAGAAAAGAAAATCATTGTTACTCTAACTTCTGGTAGTATTAGTAAGAATATGTATCCATTGGCTCAATTTCTATTCTTCCAGGTTTCTTTAGAACAACGTTATTTCACCATCTGAAGATAAATTAGATAACTCACTAAGAAAGCTCAATTGAAATTAAAAACCTTTAGAAGTACAGCTCTCTGAACTCTTATTGAAACTTACGTTCTTTGGGAAAGTATTCAGTAGAAACCTACTTAACTTCAAAAACACTTGGAGAAAACTTACAAAATCAGAAATAGATTTTTACGTGGCTACTCTAGAAATAAGTTCATCAGTGGCTAATCCGATTTCTAAAAGCTGTGTCCATCACCAGCATCGCTCATTGTCCTGTTAGGTCGGCCTGCCATCTCCAAAATACCACCGATGGTGTGGCTTACATTCAAAAGAAGTTTATTTCTCACAGCTCTGGAGGTTGAGATGTCCACAGTCAAGGCTCTGCAGATTCCATACCTAATCAGGGCTTGCTTTCCAGTTCACAGATGACTGTCTCCTCACTGTCATCACATGATGGGAGAAGGCAGTAGTGTCCTCTGAGATATCTTGTGTAAGGGCACTAATCATATCCCAGAAGCCCCACCTCCAAATACCATCGCACTAGATTTCAATGTATGGATTTTGTGGGAATACAGACATTCAGTCTATAGCACTGAATGATGGACACTGGAAGAACCAAATATTCCTTTCCTTGTTATTATTCATTCTAATTAATAAGCTATAATTTATTTCCCTTAGTGATTCTTCCACAGGACATTAGAAAAAAAGTAAAATGGGATAGAGCCAAATTCAAATCATATCACTAAATTTCATACCTTCTGAGTGAACAATGACTTTCTTCCACCTCAAAAGGACTTTTGAATCATACCCAGCACAGGGCCCTAAATACTCATGCATAAATGTAAACACTTTGTTTTTAATTCTTAAATTGTTTTAATCTGGGTGTGATTGTCATGTCTTGCTAGGCATTGCCCCAGGTTTATTTTTTCAGGTTGATATCCATTTCAGAATGCAAGGCCTTGAGGAGTTTAACTGCATCCTTCAGCAATTAACTTGCTTTGTTCAGACTATCAAAGGCAACTGATGATATTAGGTTCAGAAAACTGCATTTAATTAGAACCCAGAAACATTCCCCTTCAGCCTCACCCTGAGGCCCTAACCCTGCCTAACTCTCCAAAAGGGCCAGGTCTCACCGTGCTGTCTCTCCTCCCTGTGCCTTGAGAGTGCACAGGGACAGTTTTTTATTGGTGTCTTGCTTCCACATGGCAGAGCTTTCTTCCCCTTACAGTATATGTTTAATATTTGGGATGGAAAAGGATATTTAAAGCTGTTTAAAGGATGTTTAAAGAATTACCAGTTTGTTTTCTTTAGAAGGCACAGTTGCCCCACCATGTAAGAGCTCTGAACATCTCCACAGGGCAAAGTGCCCGACGGTAAATCTATGTCTAAATGGGCTAATGTGTTGAGCTACCACACTTCACCATTTATTGTCATTATGTTGACTGAAGACAACTGAATAATATACAAGGAAGAATTCAGATGCTTAAATTTAAAAAAATGTCCAGATGACTTGAGGAAATTGGTGCAACTCAGGTTTCCACATGATACACACTTTCATCTGCTTGGATAATCCCAAAGTGTGGCTCAGTTTGTGACAGTGGCATTCAAAGTGTGCCCATGTTTGAGTAGAAAGATTACTCATTAGGACAAAAATTGCTAGATTCTTTTTGAAGCCTCCCTAAATAGATTTAGGGATCCCAAAGTTAGCTTGGCTCAGCATAGGAGAGACCAATAAACTAAGAGAAATAATGAACTGTCCTCAGAAATCCAAGACCCTATTGTGATTGGTGGCCCTTTGGGGTAGATTCAGTATCATATCCTCTGATCTCTAGGTAAGACAGTACAGCTCTTGACAAAGTTGTGATGATGTTAATGACCAAGTGGTGGGGAAGACCCCAGGTGGCCCTCCAGATTCCCAAGTGCAACCCCGCAAACAAATCCAATTTTACAGAACAAATCCTTTTAATACAGGGATTCATTCTGTGAAGTTTGGATTTGATCAAAAAGCTGCACTCAAGGACCCAGAAGACCATATGTATCCCCAAAGCCACAGGTTCCCCATCCCCGTACAGCAGGAAAATCCACCAGGTTAAAGGCCAACCAAACCAAATTAATACATTGAAGGGGAGAGGTCATTTGAAAGAACGTATTAAACTTCATGTATAACATTTTGGGAATAAAAGATAGATAATTGGACCCACTTAAGGAAAGAAATGTTTTCTAAAAAATTTGACTCTAAACTCTTCAATTGTAAGATTCTAATAAATCGCACCTACATTTGTCCCAATGATGCTGATTCAGGGCTGGGTGAAAGGAGTTTAGGTTAAATTCCATGAACTCCGATTAAGGTTTTCCTCATTCTTCCATATCTGGCACTTCCCATCTAGAAAGACCAGTAGCTTCTTAGTTAATGTGATTTTATCTTTTTCTGGCCTTTTGCCTCTACACATAAAAACAGTTCTTCTGACTAGCAATAATTCCTCTTTGCTTCATGCAAAAATAGGAATGAAATAGAGGATACCACAATTTATTGAAATCTTTGACTTTTTTTCATGACTGTAGTTCTTAACCTTGAAAGATGGAAACATTAATGGAGATTATTTCTGTGGAATTTTCTTTAAAGGATATTGTAAAACTTTACAACATAGCAACTGGCTGAGTGTTCCTTTCTACTTCTCCTCAAACTCAACTTTTTAAAAACAGATTAGAGGATGGAGTGCCATTATCACACAAAGACGTCCAGGACAGAGGCAGTTGAATTTTCCTCTTCTTGTATGTTCTGCCTTTTCATAATGTAAGGATCATAATGTGGATAATGACCTTCTTATGTAACTGCTAAGGAGTACATTTTTATAGGCTATGGAAATAGAGGAGGAGACCGGAGACCTACTGATTATTTTAGATATCTAAGTTTAGGGTTGGCATTGTGGAATACAGCACCCTGTATACACCTGATAATCATTATATTTCAAGGTGCAATACATTAGTATCTCTAAATCTTCATGGATACAGTTTTCTATTGTATTATAATTTTTCAGTAAGATATTAAGACTACTTCAAGCATATTTTCTTGGCAACTCTAATTTAAACATGTATGCTTGTGTTTTGATATATTTGCAAGATTTGAGCCAGATTTGTTCATACTAGGTTATATTAGTTAAATGCAAATTGCAAAAGACCCTTTTCTGACATTTCGTATTCTCATTCGCAATGAAAACATACAAAGCTCATAACCCTGATGTGAGTACACAATGTTCTTTGTCCCCTATTTTAATTATATAGCAATGTCTAACTCTAAAGAGGAATAATCATAAACTCTTAGTGGATTCTGTGGGAAAAACATAGATTCTTTTCTATGATTAATTATTAGATTATGTTGGGATGAGTTGCTTCTAATTTTATTTTGATCTTTATGCAATTCAAATCATAAGGAGAAAAATCATTTCCAGTGATAAAGAACAGCTTCAGTCAAAGGTTGAAATTATTTTCAGGAATGTAATACACAAAAAAGAAAGTTACATCAGTAACCACATGCTTGATATCCTGCACATTAATCTTGGTTAAGGTGTTTCTGAAGTTTTCTCTTAAAAATCTCTATTTCATAACTATTTGACTGGTTTGGAATTAATTTTTTAATAATGAAAACAATGAGGGAGGGGGTTTAGTAGTGTTGGGGTACATGGCACACCTCCAAAGAGAAGGGCTCAACTACCACTTGGGCTTTACCTAACAAATACAATGTGAGCTAATCATATGTACCCTTATATTAATGTGAAACAAAATAAAGCAAAATAATGAAAACAATGCATATCCTAAATTAATATTAGTAGCCAAAGAAGAACATGAACAATACAAATATCTTCCCATTTCTTTGGGCTTCTCTGCAGTGTATTTAAGTATCGCAATGGTCAATCATTGCACATTCAACTCTACTATTTCACAAGGCTCTTGACATTGTCAAAAGAGCCAAATTGACCATTTTGCAAGATACTGTTTTAATCATGTTTTTATTTTCGTGATCTATAAAGCAACTGAAGCAATCTTTTAGCTATAAAACCATATTTTTTCTCTTCAAAGTAAAATTAATTCCAAAATAACAAAAATGTTGAAATTTCTCTTTCTACTTTAAAGTTAAGGTGGTATTTTCATCTTATTATATTTTTCCCTTTGATACATTTTAAGAAATTTAGTTTTCTTTCTAGCAAAAAGAACTAACCTATTGCATAGAGGCCAGCCTGCAAATAATCTGACCCAGAGTGAGGAATCCTTTCTAAGACAGTTTGTACTGAATGTACCAAAACAATGTCTACTTCAAGGCTCCATCTGGTCAACCTCTATTCAGTCCTACGAAGAATGAATATGGAAATTTTTTTGTATCTTTGGTACCCTTGGCTTTTACTAGTTTAACAAACTTATATTTAAAAAACAACAAAAAATATAACAACAACAAAATCTTGTAGCAATCTCAAGCCACTATCTTGGAATATAATGGCAGAGTGTTAACATCTGCTGGTAAAGTATTTTCACACTAAAACTTATGAAGATATGCAAAGTGGTCTGCCTATGAGAATAGTGTGAATATTGTGCATGGGTTGGGGGAAGCCTGAGGGAAGGATACCAGTCTACTTACGAGTTCTCACCCTAACCCATACCCCCACCCATGTCACAGTGAAATCATAACTTCTAACAGGTGATCAGGATGGTAACCACTGAACATGCAATATCTTTGTATGTAAAGTATCTACATAAATGATAAACCAGAATCTCATCATAAATTTGTATAAAAGGGAACTAAAAGCAAAGAATTTTCAGAAAAGTGATCTTAAATAGAAATCATCAATGAAATATCAAATTCCTACTTCCTTCCCTAACTCATTCCCACCTTCCATCCCAATCATGTTTTTAATGATGCTGTGATTAAGTGGGGAGCATTAAACACTGTCTAATGCCATGTTATTTCATGACATTTAGATTTATTAACATTTTTCCAGTTTGAGCCAAATACTGTTAAGACATATATCCAATATATATAATATAAACTTCTAGCTATCTTTCTAAATAGAAACATGACTAGGAAATTATAGACTGTTAGGATAGGAGTGCTTTGGGAAGTTTATGAAAGGTCCTTATTCTAGAGAGAGATGTTATGCAGTTGACATGGAAGGGTTTTCTGGGGATGTTTTGGTTTGTTTGAATTTTACTTTGCAGCTGAATTTCCAAAAGATTATTATTGATTTCTCTTTAAAATGAAGGCTTTCTTAAAAATAGTATGACTTAAGTTCTGAAAAATAAGTTATTCTGTCCAGAATTGACTCATGTTGGCTGCCACCTGTAGTCCTGTCCCATAGACCCAGGGGCATCATGCTAATTTACACTGAGTCCATTCCTCAGGAAATCTCTGCCCTGGCGTCTCTCAAGCAGAGGTCATGAACTTGGATGCATGAAGCCAAGGGAACCCACCCATGCAAAATATATTCCAGGTCAGTATAATGTCCACCCAGCAGACTACAGAGAGACCCTTAAAAGAAAAATAAAACAATATTTGAATATATTAAGTTTCTTTACTTTTTCCTTTCTATTTTGGATAATACAGAAAGAATAAAATGTTCCTCCATATCTTTGGGTCATTGGTTTTCCCAAGCATTTAAAAATGTCATAATAATAGCAATGCTTATTTATGGGTTTATATTTCTATAGCACTTAAAACAGTGTGTTGTATATAAAGGATGCTTTATACAAAATTTTATATTAAAAGAAATGGGAATTTCAACTACAGTGAATCATATTTTCAAATAACAAAGGGCATTCAGGGATTTGCTTTGTTTTAGATCCTTCCAATCAATTATTGGTCTGTTGCATGGTCATAAGTTTAGTGGAGATTTCTCTTTTTTCTTGCTTGAAAGCTGAATTTGTGAGGTAAACTATTATTCTCTATAGGGTCTGTTTTCTGCTGTGAACTGAAAATTTTTACGTATCTCTTTGCTAGAACCTAAATTCAACCCTATACATCTATTATACTTTAAAAGATGCAAAGACGGGAATTTTGTAACTATTTATGGGGAAATGAGACTAACGCATTATCCTATAATTGAAGATGGAAAACAATTAAGGCTGCTGTTTAAAGCACCACTTGAAGGTTTAAAATCATGGATTCCACCCCTTTTCATGAAAATGTATATATTTCTTCTTTTGTCAAGACAAGAGCTGGCTCCTTTCCAAGCTCTGCAAAGCTAGCCATGAACTTGCTAGAGGACAGGGAATAAAAAATACTGGCTCTTCCTCACTGTCAAGGCAAAGCCAGTTCTGGTTATTGCAGTGGATACATAATTAGTTTCTATTAGGAAATTAAACTTCCATGGACTTGGTCTTAAAAGTCTGGGCTAATCTGAAAGTGTTATTCTTTTATGTCTATTGTGAGTTTTCAGGTTCGTTGTTATTACACACGAGCAGCCGTGTGGAGAAACTAAGGTAACAAGTGTCAGGAAGGCCAAAGCTTTAAGCATCTGGCTCTGAGATGCTTTAGGTGATGTGGGTGGCATGATATTGCTTCTACGTGTGTATGTGTCTTTTAAAATATCTTCTGGGTAGATTAATATGATTAAACTAAGTGTGTGTACTACCTCAGCCAAAAAATGAAAAGTTAATAAATCATAAAGATGCTCCAACTTCTTCAAAGTGAAACATCTGGTTCCTCCAAGTAGTTCCTAAGTGTGTTTCCAACTGCAACCAAGAGGAAACTGAAGGGGATTTGTCGTGGGGCCAAGTAGAGCACATTCCCCTTGGTGCACTAGCTGGGCAGTTTCTGGGTGGCTGAGTCCAGGTGAGACCCTGGACTGACTCAAAAATGAATGAGGCAGCTTCCGGCCTCAAGGTTCTCACAGTCTGGAGGGAGAGAGGCACTATGTGAAAAGGCCTGTGCTGCAGATAGATTCGAACTCAATGGAAACATCAAAAGTAACTATATAATTCCATGTGGGTGAATCTGGAAAGGCTTGGCAGAGAAGCAGACATCTGACAAGGAACTTGAGTGGTGAGTGAGAATTCAGCAAGTTCATCTGGAGGAATAGAATAGACCTTCCGGCCTAGGAGAACTTGACCACAGGCTCTGAGATGTGAGTTTTAGTAAATGGCCTCATATACACTCTAAAAAGTTGGATTTTGTTCCTTGGGTAGTGCCTTGTACAGTGCCTGGCATAACATAAGCATTCAATAAAAAACAAATAGGAAAAGCTACATTTGTTCCCTGCATTGTTGAAACCAAATACTCCAAACAGGTGATTTAAAATGACAAATCTATTGTCTCACAGTTCTAGAGTTTAGAATTCCAAAGCTGAGGTGTTAATGGAGATGGAGGAAAACCCTTCCTTGCCCCTTTCAGCTTCTCGTAGCCCCAAACATGCCTTGACTTGGGGCAGCAACTCCAGTCTCTGCCTCTGTCCTCACATCGTCATCTTCTCTCTGTGTCTGTTTCTGTGTCTCCAGCCTGTGTCTCCGTTTTCTCATATAAGGACATCGATTGATCATGTTGGATTAAGAGCCTACCCTAATCAAATATGACTTCATCTTAATATACCTGCAAAGTCCCTACTGAGGATTAAGTTCAGCTCACAACAGAAGGAATGAGCCATCCAGGGCTTTGATGCCAGGGGAAACTGGTCCATATTTTAGAAAGTGAACTCTAAATGCAGAGTGAGGCTATATTATTACTGAGGCGGAGGGTGGGCAATGAAAACGAAGATCACAAATGTCAGATAAGGGATTGTTGGGAGGAGAAAGGAGAGGATGAGAATTTGAGCTGAGGCATTAGCAGTGGAGAGAGAGATGGGAAGGAGGTGTGAGACCATAGCTAGACAGAATGAAGGATGTGGCAGCCAAGTAGATGGATATGGGTAGACCAGGGCCATTGAGGAGTCAAGAAGTGTCCCAGGGTTCCAACTTCAGAGGCACATGTGCTGAAAGGTGAGCCTTTGAACAACAATTCAGAATCCAAGGGGGAAAGCTAGTTTAGCACAGGATATTAGTGCACTCACCCTTATGCCTGCTGAACTGGAGATGCATCAGATATACGTGTGGAGAGAAGGACACTTGCCATGGAACCCTCTCCAGTGATAGAGTAAAACAGCTACAGGACATATATGGCCCCTTAGCTCATGAGGAGCACTGAGGAGCTGAACATTCAGTTTTATTTTATGAATTTAATTTCCAGCAGCCTCATGTGCCTAGCAGCTACCACATCAGACAGCACTGGCCTAGCAGGTACTTGGGTGCATATATTTAATGTCTAGGAGAACCACACAGAATCCACGGCCACACCACCCTGAATGCACCCCATCTCTGCTCAGATAGACACAGGGAGAGTATAATCTTTACTAAAAATCGAGTTTGGGGAGTGATTAGCTTATAGGCAATTGCTGAAGCCATATGAGTACATGAGTTACCCAGGGAGTGGCCAGATGCAGAGAAGAGTTAAGGGTGAAACCCTTGGGGAGCACAAGTGTATTACTGTACTCCACAGCCAGGGGGCGGCAGGCAGCTCCACAGAAGGGGAAAGGAAAGCAGGACAGAGAATAACGCTGCAAAAGGCCCAGGGGAGATTGCAGAGAAAGGGCAGCCCACCGCATCCCAGGAAAACAGATTTTATTAAATTAACCATGAGAACAGGCTTTCACAATTATAATATTCTTTTACCAATAGATGCAATAGCCATATTTTATTAACACAGAGGAAGCACACTGTGCTCTAGCCACGGATTTTATTTTTATCCCCCCACCTATAGCCATGAAAGACATTTTAAAGGTTTTTGGAGGCAACAGTAGAGAATTTATGAAGATGGGACTATTACATGGACTCTAGAATAATATGCCCCTAAAAACATAGCCCCATCATAGGAGGGCCCACAATTCCTCTCCCATGAAGACTTCAGGTAGAAGTTGTGTAATTTTTTTTTTAATGCTTCTGTTGATGATAATATCTCTTCACTGATTTTGCCTAAATACTCTGTGAGGTGGATGAATTATTTATCTTTCATTACCTGGAAATAATGAGGAAATCACGAGGTTTCTGTGACTTGCCACAGATGACAGAAATTGTACATAACAGAGAGAGGAATCCAAGTTAATCTGTCTTCAAAGTTCTTCCCACCTCAATGGTGTTTCCTAAACTGAAGAAACTAACATTCTGCCATCATGATTTCTGCCATACCTGCTAACCACTTGTACCATTATTCACTATAGATTTATTAAGTAAGCTTAAATTATTATTTAAAAGCCAAATATTACAGTTATTTTCCTTGGAAAACCAGTATCATTTTCCAGAAATAGGTGATGATGTGTGAAATAAAAATAAATTATAATGAATGATTAAAAATAATAATAATAATAAATCATTAAGTGCTAGCTTAGTACTGTTGCCTGTCAAGGACTTTGAACTGGAGGCCTGCTTTTTTTTTTTTTTTAATTAAAAAGATTAAAGAGATTAGCAAATGTTTAAAGAGATTCTAAAACAATGCTGTACTGTAGTAGAAACCCCCTTGCCTTGTGTAAAAGGTACCATCTAGTAGCAGGGGTCTTCTCTCTCAGGAACAAAACATCCTGCTTCCATTAAAGAATAAAGAGTATAAAGTAATCTCCACCTGCCATTTTACAGATGAGAAAGAGGATAGAAGTAAAAAGTCTCCATTTCATAAAACCATAAGGTGTCTAGTGAACTCATATAATTACTGAGGTCACTTGACCTCTCCTCAGCCCTAAAAGAGCCTTTGTAGATAGTCACATTGAAAGCAAATCTGTACTATAGATTTCAAAGATGCCATTCCATATGCTTCATTGATTCTGCGTATGGCTTAGAATGTGACTTAAAAGCTTTCTTAGCCATATGAATGTTCCCTTCTAGAAGAATCCAATGCAAAACAGTCAGAAACTGGTTAACACTGGGCAACTGGTGTGCAGGCATCACTAAAGAGTTGGGCATTGGGCTGGGCCTGGGTACCTAATACTAGACACAGTCTACCAACCTCACCAAGTTTTCACCCACCAGCCACCACAGTGCTACCCTTACAGGCCCAGTCCAGGAGACTGGTGAAGCATGATTGTTTGTTCTTGCACATGAGTCTTAGACGTTATCTGATCCCAGGGGACCACCTTCTGGATGACATACCCAATAAGAACCCTTGAGTCATAAAGTTAACTGCCCCCAAGTGAAATGCAAGATGAACTTTTCCTACACAAATTTCTACTCTGCAGCAGCTAATGCCTTAAGTAGGTTCTAGGCTGCCTATATGATCTGAAACACATTAAAAGAAAATATTTTGAAATAAAATAAGAAGAAAAAAGATAGGCCAGACTGTGTTTTTTTTTTTTTGCCCAAGCTAGGTTTTATGATGTATTTTTTTAAGCTTGAGTTTAAGCTAAGAAAAGAAACTTTGCTTTTTATGGCAAGCATTCTTAGGAGGAAGACAACGTGTAATGGAAAGCATCTTGCACAAAAGTCTTGGTAATCAGAGGGGGGAGATGTAAAGAAGTTTTGTAAATTCTGACTTTGAAAGGCCTGGGCTATGTAAATATGGCTAACTAGAATGTAAACAGCAGTGGTTTGAAAATAAAAACCTGTACGAAACAGGCAGCTATCTAGTTAGAAGAAAATGTGTCTAATAAGCATGTGTGGAAGAAACGCCTTGAATACTTCTGAATCTGTACTGTAATTACTAAAGATGTAAAATTCCCAGAACTTTTCAAACTATGAGGGAAAAAAAAAAAGTTTATAGAGATCCCTCTCCACCCAAGAAAAAGACAGATATACTTTGGGTATACTTTATATCTTTAAAGTAACTTAAGAACAAAAACCATATTGTTCCTACATAAATTACATACTTGGAGATATTTTAAATTGTTAATGGAGCCACAAGTTCTTAAAACTTTAAAAATTTCAGTCTCTTAGTTAACAGATGAATATCTCAACATTAAAAAAAATGCAATTATATTTCTTTGACTTATACATCATCATTGTGTCAAACAAAGATTGCATTCATTTTGAGAAAATCCAAACGCTCACTAAACATACTATTTAATTCACAAGTTTTCCACTGCTGGGAGATTCCGTATTCATTGTTTTCATCTTGGACTTTCGAAAACTATTTTTTTTCCTCAGACTTTGACAAACTTTCCCATCCTTTCCCATGCAGGGTTTTGTATGATTTGGGGGCATTCTCAACACAGAGCTATCTTTCTCTCTTTGTAGGACACGAGCAATTGAGATGTCAGAGTCTGCACCACAGAGGTGCTGTAATAGGGCTGTGGTGCTGGAAAAAAGGTGGGCTCCGGAATGTTTGCTTTCTAATCTAGTCAAATGCAATAACTCCTCGCTTCCTAAACTACCCAACTGGGCGCTGGGGCTGCAGTAGCAATATATGCTAAATGATCCGGTGAATGAATGAATTGTCTTCTTTCTGCCTATAAACCTGTAACCCAAGAATCTGCAGCAGTGTAGCTTACGGAGTTTTCCTGCCAAATGTCTGCCCCTGTGTGGTCCTTGCAGTTCACTCTGTCTCCCTGCAGACATCAAAGTGGTTTTGGTTCTTTTTCAATCTTTTGGCTGTATCAAGCTTCCCATTATCATTAGAAGACACGGTTAGGCCATAAAATACATATCCTATTATAAAAGTCTGTGGGTATTTCCTCTGAAAATTCCGTCATTCTGCTTTCACAACACTTGTATTCGGTTCATCCCTGTCTTTCCTCAAGTGTTACATACTTAATGATTGACAAAATCTATTCCAAGTATTGGATTAGAAACTAACCACAAGTGTCCCTTTGTAGATTTTATAATGTTTCCCATTTTAGATTTGCCTATCTGTCCATCCCTCCATTCACCTACCCACCTACTACAAAGTAATTCGTTCAATCTCCCTTTAAGAGATTCCATTGTCAATTCATGCAGTTATTCTTGAAAAACAAGTTTGCTCAAAAACTATCTGCTGCAGATAAGGGGTAATATCCAAAATTTATAGAGAACTCATACAACTCAGTAGCAAGAAAACATACAACCCAATTTAAAAAATGGGCAAAAGACTTGAATATGTCTTGTCATTTTCTCTGCAGGTGGCATAAAACCACTATGATAAACTACCCGTTAGGATAGTTATTATCAAAAAGGCAAGACCTAACAGATGTTGGTGAGTGTGTGGAGGAAAGGGAACCCTTGAAAACTGTTGATGGGAATGTAGATTGGTGTAGACATTATGGAAAACAGTATACAACTTCCATATAACCTAGCAATCCCTTTTTCTGAGTGTATATCCAAAGGGGGAGAAATCACCACCAGGTAAAGATATCTGCATTCCTGCATACATGGAACTATTCACAATAGCCACACTATGGAAACAACCTGGGTATTGATCAGATAAACTGTGGGGTGTGTGTGTGTGTGTGTGTGTGTGTGTGTATTTGAATATTATTCAGCCTTTAAGGAGGTGGAGTTACTGCCATTTGCCACAACTTGGATGATCTTGAGAGGTCTGTGGGTTTTTACAAACATGCCCTATGCGGTGCCTATGGCTCAAGGAGTAGGGCGCCGGCCCTATATACTGGAGGTGGCTGGTTCAAACCTGGTCCCAGCCAAAACTCGAAAAAAAAAAACCAAAAAAAACCCTACCCTATGTAAGTTCTGGAAATGTCTAATGTGTTATGAAAATGTGCTGCTCTCTTAAAAGTTGGAGATTCTCTTTCCTAATATTTCAGGGAAGTTTTTTTTCTTCAAATAAAATGCTCAAAAGCTTTCTGTGTTTACTGCTTTGCCCTGGCCCTTGCTGAGGATGCTGTGTGTGCCACCTGCTCCTTCTGGTGACACGGTACCACAGGGGCAGCAGGAAAGGAAGGCTTTTAGAGGAATTATGCTACAGTTTCATCATGATTCCCATTTTCAATCACCAGAAAGATTTCTCATAATTCAAGGACACTCAATACAAGCAGCAATTAATTTGATTCTCGAGAGAAGGTTTTGGACCTTTATATTTTATTTGGCATTTTCTGCAAATCCCATTTTCCCTGTTGAGAATAATCCCTGGCAGTGTGGAAATCTTCCATATGCCATTCATGCATCTCACCACCTTGCCAAGGGAAAAAGTAAAGAAAGCTGGAGCACAAATGGCTAATCTTTATATAAATGTTTACAAGTACACAAGGTGTTAAAATTAGCAACAATGTCTTCTCAGAGTTATTGTTAAACTGTACTTTAGTCCAATGGATTTCATATTACTGCTGAGAGAAACAGGGTGATTTTGCCTCAAGACATTAGATGGTTAGAATTCATTTGAACTAGGTATTCAGGCATGAAAACATGTTCATGCCTGTGAAATATTCTAAATGCATACTCTAAGTTCAAATACAGCCAGCGTTTTTTCTGCTTCTGCAATGTCAAAAAGCCAGGAAGAGGGTCCCAGCTTTCTTTTGCCTCTATTATCTTAATATTCATCTTTGATCTTCTCGTTTCTGAATACATGTCCAGGTATCTGGGCAATCGTGTCCTGTTTCTAAGCTTTCTCAGAAAAAAAATCAGCAGTTGCCATCAAGGTCCACCTAGCTCCAGAAGGACCAGAAGAGCCTTGTCCTCTAGGTACAAAGAGCACACTTGGTCTTTCTGCAGTCTTATGTGCAAAGGAAATATGCTACTTACAAGGTGGAAATTGTACTTGCTTTGTTGGCCATGCTTTATTTTCTTGGTATATAGAAATATCCTGGCACTGTTCACTGTTAACAGTTTTATATAAAAATCTTCTGTTTTTATAAATCATATATAGTGGCAGTAAGTGGCTCCTAGTATCAAAAGGGTAAGACATATTGTGTAAAAATTCATGCATATGTTAGCAATCATTAAATGTATTTCCAAATTTAAATATACACATATATTTATATGTACATTTGGGGAAAATATTGAGGAAAAAATACTTTGTGACAACTTCTAGGTATGCATACCTCTAGCTGTTACTCATCATTCTTTGTGATTTTTTTAATTGTCAGGTGCTGTTTATTTAACTAAGACACACTGTACCTTTTCAAATGTTCTCTAACATTCCTGACCTGCTGTAGAAAAAGTAGGAAGGAACCAGAGAGTCCAGGTGTATGTTCTGGCAAAAGAGACATCCATCTTTCTTGGCAGAAATCTCTCAGCTCCCCTGCCGGTCCCCCTACTCTGTGAGCAGTGAAGAACCATCTTCGATTACTGCTGCGAATCCTGCCACTAAGCTCTGCATTGAGCGCCATGAAGGTGCTCCTGAATTCCGCCCCCACGGGAGGTTGTTCCTCACAGATGTGGGAGGCTGCCATTTTTTTCTGAGTGTAAATTTCACTAAAATTCAGGTATCGTTATTGGAAAAGGAAAGAAAGAAAGAAAGCCTTGCTAAGGCTACACTAGTAGTAGGTAATCCGGATGGGTTGGCACCATTCCTCAGCGCTGGGAGTATGCAAGAGTGAAGAGAAGTGAATCTGTTAGAGACACAGGTTTTAGAAATCCCTCCTCCCCAACAGGGTAAGTACCTTTCATTACTCGGGGGCCTAACTCTAAGCAGGTCTTCTCCTTCAATATCAAGAGAGCCCAGACAGGCAGGAGAGAGATTTCAGAGCTGTTTCAGCTGCTAAAATGTCAGAGCTGAGAGCCTGATTGCCTTTCCCTCCCCGTCCAAAATAAGATGTTCACCTGCCTAAGAAAAACACTGACTTCAGAGGTAATTCTCTGAGTGTGCAGAATGATGGAGGTTGGTACTGGGGTAGCTTAGATGGAAGTTTTGAAATCTGTAATTGATTCATATTTAAGGTTTTCATTGAAGATTTATGATTCTTTCTCACTGATTACAAAAGAGAGAAATACGTATTTCTTTTGTTGTGAATGATTTAAAATGCAGCATGTATACCACCTGGATAGAAAAGTACATGCCAAGCCTGAATTACTTTTCAGAGAGTATTCCACTCAATTTAAGACATTTGTTGTACACCAATTATATACCATAAACCACGTCAGGTACTGCCAGGACAAAAATAATAAAAGATTTAATTCTCGTCGCAAATGCAGTTTTAGTGTAATAGAAGGCATAGCCATCATCTGTTGCCATGGTAATGTTGTGAAACAAGTCACCCCCAAATGCTGTGGCTTAAAAAGAGTTAGCTGTTCTAACTTATGGATCTGTGGCTCATTTGGTCATTGGTTGAACCCAGTTGGCCTTGGATGAGCTTATCTGGACGCAGAAGGTTGGGAGCAGTTCTGCCTGCTTCATGGGTCTCCCATCCTGATAACAAGGGACTAGCCAGGCATATTATTCTCATGGCCACGGTATAAGATTCAGTGGCAAAACCCAACTGCACAAATGGCTTTTCTCTAACATTCACTGGCTGAAGCAAGTCACTGGACTGAGGAAATACATTCTATCCTGGAGAAACTAAAGTCAGATGGTGAAGGGTACAGAGGGATGCAAAATTGAGAAAAGTTAATGCAATCGACCATCCTGAGGAAAGATAAATTCACCAATGCTTGTGTAACAAAAGGTAGGGCTTTCAAAAGGGAACATATCCTATCTCCAGGACACCAGAAAAATGGTCTGAGAAGGGATGGCATTCACAGTCATTTAGGAAAGGAGTTTGTATTTTAAGTCTGACACCAGAAGTAGGGGGCAGGCAATAACTCAAAGATGTTCCATGAGCAAAGTGTGAACATGTATAAGCCATTTTCAGGGTTTGGTTAAAAAGAAGTAACTGAAAAGAAAAATTACAGCAGTAGAAAAAAATTAGCTTTGTAAGAAAACTACAAATAGACATTCAGTGGAGATGTGCAGGTCTCAGAAGTTCTTACTTGGAAGTTGTTTGAAAAGATGCCAATGGGTATTAATTTCTAGAGTATGAAACATGGAAATGCACACCAAGATGGTGCTTTTGTTTAAGACTTTAGAGCTGTGAGTAGAACTGGAAATAACTTAAAAACTGTCTACCTCAATTCACTGATTTTAAAGATGAATAAATTTATATTTTGGAGATAAATCTTTTCCCTTGCTCTCTTGCACGCTCTCTCCCCCCACTCCTCACTCTCTCCTCTCTCTCTACGTATATATATCGATATGGTCATCACATATAAATATGTATTTTTTACAGATGGCCCCTGACTTACAATGGTTTTACTATGATTTTTTGACTTTATGAAGGTATGAAAGTAACACACATTCAATGGAAACTTCACCTTGAGTACAACGATTCTGTGTTTCACTTTTAGTACAGCATTGAATAAGACCCAAGAGATATTCATCACTTTATTCTGCAGTAAGCTTTGTGATAGATGATTTTACTCAATTGTAGGCTAATGTTAAGTGTTCTGAGCACATTAAAGGTAGACTAGGTAGGCTAAGCTATGACATTGGGTAGATTAGATGTATTAAATGCATTTTCAACTTGACAATATTTTCAATTTAAAACGGGTCTTATTGTAAATTGACCCATTGAGATACAAGCGTATTATACATTGACGAGCACCTGTATGTGTGTGTAGGTGTATGCATGTGTGTCTGTGTGGGAAATATGTAAAATATATAATTATATTTAGAGAGAAAATAAATTTCCTAAATAAATCTATCCAAATATATAATATACAAATGTATTTAGAGAGAAAAACTAAATTCTTCTCCCATTTATATGAGAGACAGAGAGAGAAATAAGTGTGTATCTTGAAGAGATATTCTAAAGAATGCTTAATATCTCATAAATTTAAAAATTGTCCTATTCTTATCAAGTGATCGTTCTTGTTCTAAGAAACAGAATATGGCTTATATTATTCACATGCAAAGGGGAGGTTGTTAATAAAAACACAAGTATATATGGGCGGTGCCTGTGGCTCATCGAGTAGGATGCTGACCCCATATACCAAAGGTGGCGGGTTCAAACCCAGCCTCGGCCTAACTGCAAAACAGAAAAATAGCCGGGCGTGTGGCAGGCTCCTATAGTCCCAGCTATTTGGGAGGCTGAGGCAAGAGAATCGCCTAAGCCCAGGAGTTGGAGGTTGCTGTGAGCTTTTGACGCCACAGCACTCTACCGAGGGCAATAAAGTGAGACTCTGTCTCTACCAAAAAAAAAAAAAAAGACAAGTATATATATTTTCCCAGTTTTTCAAGGACTGGAAATGTCATTTGAAATGCGTGGTCGGGCAGAGGGAGTTGGGAGGCTCCCCCTCCCCCAGGCTGGGGACTGTCATGGAAAGAGAGCAAGTGGATTCTGGTGGGGGGTGGGGCACAAAACAGCAAATGTCCTCTCTACCGAGTCTCCGGTCTACCCCTCTTCTGGAACTCACTCCTCTCATTTGTAAATGCAACAGAACTATCCCTCTAACCAAAATATAATCAGGAAGGTAAATCAGTGTGTGTATTTACTAAACGAGGTTTCTCCCCAGAATAGAAACAATGTAACTTTGAAGCTGCGCCCTTTAGATGATGACCACCGATGCAGTTGGAGGTCAGCAAGCTGTAGCCCCGGGCTTTGTCTGTACAGGGACGTGTCCAGCCGGTTTGCTTTTTATAAAACAGGTTTTATTGAAACAGCCACACCCATTTCTTTGCCTATTATTTGTGGCAGCTTTTGTGCTACAGTGGCAGGGTTAAGTGACTGCAGAGGAGACAGAGCCCGGACGCCTGCAGAGCCTCCAATATTTACTATGCGGCCTTTACACTGCGGTTTGGCCTTGGGAGATGAGCCGCTTTCTGGCCTGGGTGACACTTCCGAGGGCTTCTTCCTCTGGGGATGGCCTCACAGGAGTCCTGCAGGAACAATCTCAGTAGAGAAGGAGAGTGTTTGCCCCCATGAATGTTTTCTCTGAGTTCCTCCCTTCCCAGGACTCCGCCGAGGCCATCATCCTTAACCCCATGTTCTCTGTCCTTTGCCAGACTCCGACCTGAGCATGCGCACACTGAGCACGCCCAGCCCAGCCCTGATATGTCCACCGAACCTGCCAGGATTTCAGAATGGAAGGGGCTCGTCCACCTCGTCGTCGTCCATCACCGGGGAGACGGTGGCCATGGTCCACTCCCCGCCCCCCACCCGCCTCACGCACCCGCTCATCCGGCTGGCCTCCAGGCCGCAGAAGGAGCAGGCCAGCGTGGACCGGCTGCCCGACCAGTGCATGGTGCACGTCTTCTCCTTCCTGCCCACCAACCAGCTGTGCCGCTGCGCGCGCGTGTGTCGCCGCTGGTACAACCTGGCCTGGGACCCGCGCCTCTGGAGGACTATCCGCCTGACGGGCGAGACCATCAACGTGGACCGCGCCCTCAAGGTGCTGACCCGCAGACTCTGCCAGGACACCCCCAACGTCTGTCTCATGCTGGAAACCGTCACCGTCAGTGGCTGCAGGCGGCTCACAGACCGAGGGCTTTACACCATCGCCCAGTGCTGCCCCGAGCTGAGGCGCCTGGAGGTCTCAGGCTGTTACAACATCTCCAATGAGGCCGTCTTCGATGTGGTGTCCCTTTGCCCCAACCTGGAGCACCTGGATGTGTCAGGTGAGTGGGAACGGACCTGCCAGGCGTGGGTCTTCCCAAGGCACTGTCCCCACCAGGCGTCCTCTTCCTGCCGATCTTAAGAGAAGGGAGGCAGGCGGTGGGGAGGTTCTTGCAGAAAATCTCTCTCCAAGTAGTCTAGACCCTGTATCCTTAGGGATCTAGGGACAAGTATCCTTTTCATCACTTAAAGTCCACCTCTTAGGGGAGTTCTAGCACCTTTTGCTTGGAAGACCAGTTTAGTATGACTTTTAAATGTGTCAGAGCGACCAAAGGGAATGGAAATCAAATATCTAACTGTAGCTAAATGGGAAGCAAAGGGCTCACTCCAGCACAGTTAGTTTAGAAGTGACCCCATGTGCTCACTGGTAATTGGCCCCCAGAGCCTTCCTTCTGTCTGAGCTCTAACAATGACCTTCTGTGTTTCTGTGCTGTTGGCCTGACCGAGTCCACTGTGGGTGATAAAATACTCAGCCGTGGGCTGCACTTAGGACCCCTGGACAATTCGTAGGTACCGTGGGAAATCTACCCTAGAGCAGTATCTCCTTCGATTTCACCCCCACTCTCCTCACCTTTGGGTTAATTTTGTATCTTTCCTTAGGCAAAATTCTCAATTATGTAGTGCAAGGGCAAGATCCATTGATCCTTTAGGCCCTTTAAAAATGGAAGGAAATCCCAGCATGGCTGCTTTGCTGGAAACCTCTCTCAGGCAGGAAGAATTAAAACCCAGACTCACACTTTGGCGCCAGACGTGGATCCAGGCAGACTAACAGCTTTTCTTTATCTCATCCGCTGCCCAGTCAAAGGATGAACGTCCGAGAGGCTGAGGTGTGTAAGATGCGTCAGGGACTTGAATGAACAGTGTGAGCTGCAACCACAGGGACTGTGGGGGAGGGGTCAAGAAGTGAAAACCACTGTGACGGGCAAATAAACAGATTTGAGGTTTATGAGCATCTGAGGCAAATGATGCCCTCCAACAAAATCTGAGGCTTTTGCAGCTTGCGCTCTCTTTAAAAGCCGACATCTGAAAATATTTCAGATGACAGCCCATTATTTTGTGCAGATTCTTTCCCATGCTGGAAAGCAAGGCGTTGCTCTTCTACTTCAGCTGGCTTCAGGACAAAACCATAATAACCATATGTTCAGCTAGTCATGAGTAGCCGTTGGCATAAAGAAGCAGGAAATGAGGAGGTTTTCTTACATTTCTCCTCCAAAGAATTCTGGAAAGAGACAGCATTGCGATGGGGTTGACAAGTTTCAAAACTATGTGATTTGGGACAATGCATAGCTTTTTCTAGATGTGTTTCCTCTTCAGTTAAAAGAGGGGAAAGGGGCAAAAAACTGGGTTCTTTCACATTCTCGCAGTCTGAGCATTTTATAAACACCTCATTTTATCTTCTTAGATTAGGAAATGATTCACTTTTGGAATCCCCATCTTTGTTTAAGGGCTTTGTTTAATGGCAAGTAATCAAGTCCTCTCCTTCTGAGTCCTTCCGAAACTAGCAACCCAGGAGCCATGCTGGCTATTTGGGAATGAAAATTCTTTTGCTTTTAGCCAGCGGTTCTCAACCTGTGAGTCACGACCCCTTTGGACCATCGGAAAACACATCCTGCATATCATATATTTACATTACGATTCATAACAGTAGCAAAATTACAGTTATGAAGTAGCAACTAAAATAATTTTATGATTTGGGGTCACCACAACATGAGGAACTGTATTAAAGGGTCGCGGCATTAGAAAGGTTGAGAACCACTGAATCTGGCCAGAGTGATCCTGCTTAGCTAATTGACTAACCATTTTAAGCTTGATATCTGTCCTGTATATCAGCCTAACTTAAAGGTTCAAGCTAACTTGTACAGCTTTCTTACCTGTCTTCCAATGACCCCAGTCCTCTGTGTACACAGAGACTGAAACAAGGGGGAATTCATAGCGCACCAAATTGAGAACACAAAATCCAATATATGGGAGAAATTTTCAGGCAAATAGACCTGAAAGACTCAGCAGGCCATAAGGATGGATTTGTCACCAGCCCCTACTAAGGATACCTTCCAATTCTGCAGGAATCTGAAAATTGTTATGTTGATACAGAGAGAGGCCAAAGGGCTGCCAAAGTTGATTTCAGTGAGACTCTTTACTTTTTACAGCTGAACTCTGATAGTAGCTACCTTCTCAATGGCAGTAAACTTGACTTTGGAAGACTCATCACTGTCTAGAACTTAATTCCCCCCAGAAGATATAAGATTTTCTATCTCATCCCTATTAATGCAGAAAATTCCCATCTTAAAAGTTACCTTTTCAAGGCATTGACAATTACTTCAATTAATGGTAGAATCTTGTTATTATCATATATTACTTTTTATTAATAGTATCTTGAAACATCAGTGGAATATATTGAAAATGATCCATTTTTAAATATAAAATATTTTAATTATTACAAATGAATTGCTTCAGAGGGGTGCTCTCTAACTGGAGACCTGAAGTCATCTTTTCCATCTCTTATCTTTAATGTCCACCCAGTAGCATCCTATCCAGGTGTTTCTGCTTCCACAGGACCGTGAGACCCTCTTCACTCTCTCCCTGACTGCACCCTTCACTAACCTTTCTCTTTAAACCCAAGCCCTCAACCCACCCCACATACAAGCAACCTCCAGAGGAATTTTTTCAAACTACAAGTCTAACCATCCACTTTTCTGCATAAAATCTCCAGTTCCAATGACCTATTTAAAAAATTCAAGTTTCTTAGCAGAGCATACAGGGCCTTTTCAGGCCCAGATCTCACCATTTTCCTGTGTACTCCGATATTTCCTTCTATAAAATCTATATGTCCCAAACACATCCCACCTGTGCATACAAGGATGTGAAGGTACCTCTCTGACTTGCATGCCACTCTTCTTCTGCCTCTGCCCTCTTCTGCTCCCCAAGAACAGACTTTTTATCACTCAGGGTCCATTCCAGTGTCCTCTGAATACAGCCTGCCCTGCCTTACTCCCAGTGAGCTCAGGGTTTCCTTCTGAGTATCTTTCCTATGAATATAAGCAGGTAGAACATCTCTGAGGCTTGCAACTGAGAACTTGTATATTTCCAGATTCATTTCTCTCCACTCATTATGAGCTTTAGAATGTATAAGGTAAGAAATGAGGCGTATTTTATCTTACTGCTATATAGCATTGTAATTAAGTCAACAGAAGAGTGTCAAAGTCCTGGATCAGTGGTTCTCAACCTGTGAGTCACAATCCACAGGAACTGTATTAAAGGGCCATAGCATTAGGAAGGTTGAGAACCACTGTCAACTTGACCTTGAGAAGGTTGAAAGTTCTCATTGGTTAATACCCTAAACAAGCCTTTAGGAAGCTAACATGTAGTAGGTATAATTTCCTACTCCGTAAAAAAGGGGATGGTTGGGAAAATTAAATGAGTTAAGTCATCACATGTGTGCTCTGCTGAGAACCATGCAGTTGCCACTTAACAAATCATAGTTAGTGTTGTCATCATTATTGCATTGACATTGTTACTAACATGTTTGGAAGTTAACAGTTGCTCTCCATTGCCCTTTACAGCCCAGAAAAGGTAGAAATATCATCCTCATAATCAGAGAGAGAGAAAGTAATAATAAAGAACATATTGCCAAAGCTGAATGAATTCTAGAATAAATCGAAGGAAGTCCACAGATTTGTTCAACCTGTGTTGTCTATTCTTTACTGAATATATTCATACACCTTACCCTAGATGTCAAGGCGGCCCCCATCATGATCCCAACAGACCATTCTTGTCTTAGTTCCCATTAGATCCTTCCAGACACTACAAGTTCCACCCTATGGACACTCCTCACATCCCCATGGAATTCTTTGCTTTCTTTTTTATCTGCATCTTTGTTTTAGCTGCATCTTTGTTTTACAGGGTTGGGTTGTATACTCCACTCCTTCCTGAAATTCTTTGACTTGGTAGCATGTGGCTTTGAACCTCATTATTCCCAGGACCCAAGTTTGATAAGAGTTTCCTGGGCAGCCTGCCAGGAGGGAGAAAAGTCCTTGTTTGCACTATTGTGCTGCCACTTAGAACCTTGGACATTGCCTTGAACAACCGAGGCACAGAGGTGTCCAAAGAGAGGAACCTGGCTTTAGAACTGCTGAAGACTCGAAGAGGGCAGATGAAAAACATGTATACAGTTATGTAGTGGAATGAAATATACATAAATATACAAGTATTTATGTAGCCTATATTGACTGGGCATTATTTACATTTATATTTTATAAATATACTATATGTATTCATATAAAGTAAAATAGAGTATAAAATAAAATGAGTGTTTCATATATTATATATAATATGAAAATGAGTGTTTCATATATTATATATTATATGTAATATATAGTGTATCTATACATGTAATTTATACACACATTCTTAAGGCATTACAAAAAATATTTAAAGCAGCATCCATCTAAAGATACCTTCCTGAGCGTTAATATCCCTGTCTGTTAAAAAGAGTTTTCTAAGAACTGGTACAACAGTTAACAAAAGCAGATTGTAAACTTTGTAGTCCAACACAAATAAAAGGCATAATAATTAACTATAAAATAGACAACACTGTTTTTCAGTGTAGATGTACTTCAGCCATACTCAAAAGTTCTGAGGACATTTAAATGTTACAAGTTAGATCATCCCATCTAGACCTCCTATAGAAGCCTCTTTCCCCCCCGTAAATCATTCATTCCACAGATACTTAGCACTGAGTATGAGAGATACAGCAGAGAACAGCTCTGTTGCCAGGACATAAATATAAAATTGTAATATATAGTGTATATATACATGTAATTTATACACACATTCTTAAGGCATTACAAAAAATATTTAAAGCAGCATCCATCTAAAGATACCTTCCTGAGCATTAATATCCCTGTCTATTAAAAAGAGCTTTCTAAGAACTGGTACAAAAGTTAACAAAAGCAGATTGTTAACTTTGTAGTTCAACACAAATGAAAGGCATAATAATTAACTATAAAATAGACAACACTGTTTTTCAGTGTAGATGTACTTCAGCCATACTCAAAGTCCTGAGGACATTTAAATGTTGCAAATTAGATCATCCCATCTAGACCTCCTATAGAAGCCTCTTTACTGCCCTCCCTGTAAATCATTCGTTCCACAGATACTTAGCACCAAGTATGAGAGATACAGCAGTGAACAGCTCTGTTCCCAGGAATTTACATCCCTGAGTTAGGAGACAGCGAACAAACAAGTGCACAAGTACCTAAATAATGGCACCAAGGGATACAGAGTGCTGAAAATACAGGGAGAGAAGCAGGTATGAGGGTTTATAGGGGAAGTATTGTCCCATAAACTGATACTGGCTAGAGACCCAGGAAAGTGGGGGAAGGGTCATGGGACTATCTGGGGAAGCCCTTTCCGTTGCTCATACCCTGGGCTGGAGAGTGCTAGAAGTGTCTGGGAAGGGGAAGCGGGCCAGTGGGGCTGGAGGAGTGAGGTGAGATCGTAGGGGTGCAGGTCCTTGGAAGCCCCAGTAGACCCTACATTTTACACTTGGAGTGAACCGGCTGCATTCTAAGGTTTTGCTTAGAGTGATGTGGTTTGAATTCCATTTGGCCGGAACCTCTGTGGCTGATAGGTCGAGGGGCTAGAGTACTAAGCCAGATGACCAAAGGGGGTTGAACTACATCCACAGACAGTTGCTTTGTTAGACTAATATCTACGTGCATTTCCCACAGAGTTTCCAAAGTCAATTCATATCCATCATCTCATTGGCTTCTCACTGTGTCCCTGAGGTGTAGGCTCCAGATATGCACTCCCATACTACAGAGGAGAGTCTTGTGCAGAAAGCTAAAGCCTCCTGCCTGAGGCCATATAAAGTAGACCTGAACCAGGTATTACTCCCAACTTGTGCTCTTTCTGCCAACCCAAGGCCATGCCCAAGCTTTGTTTCTCACATGTCACTTCTTTGCACCAGATTATCTTAGGACTGGACCTAACCTTTACTGGGCTCCCAGGACTTTCCAAAGCCAGGGAAAGATATTTACGCACATCCTCTCATGTCTTTCTCACAGCTACATTGCAGGGAAAGTAATCATCCACATATTAAGACAAAAGAAATGGACTGATTTACCCAAAATCAGGTAACCAGTGATAGATCATGAGTTGTAACTGTGGTCTTCCTCATTCTAAAGCCCATGTCCGAATCCCCTTAATACAGTATACCTAATACAGCAGACCACCCCCATAGTTGGCCACCTGCCGATGTTGACCGCCTCCTTAAGCTGACCTAATTTTCATAGACCGGACATGTGCACGTAGGTATTGGTACAGGAGGCCCAGTTCCTCTGTTGACCACTTGTGTATGTTGAGCAGTTTGTTACAGTCTCTTGGGTGGTCAGCTTACAGAGGGTCTACTGTAGTTAAATATTCCAGTGAAGACGGGGGAACCCCATTCTTGGTTTCCTTCTCTGTACAGGCCTAGAAATGGAGGGGTAGCGTAAACCGGACTTGAGGGAGGGGCAGGAACCGGGAGTGGCTTTCCCATCTCGCAGGTTGCTCTGAGCCCGTGTTCTGTCTCTTCGTGTAGGGTGCTCCAAAGTGACCTGCATCAGCTTGACCCGGGAGGCCTCCATTAAACTGTCCCCCTTGCATGGCAAACAGATTTCCATCCGCTACCTGGACATGACGGACTGCTTCGTGCTGGAGGACGAAGGCCTGCACACCATCGCCGCGCACTGCACGCAGCTGACACACCTGTACCTGCGCCGCTGCGTGCGCCTCACCGACGAGGGCCTGCGCTACCTGGTCATCTACTGCGCCTCCATCAAGGAGCTGAGCGTCAGTGACTGCCGCTTCGTCAGCGACTTCGGCCTGCGTGAGATCGCCAAGCTGGAGTCGCGCCTGCGCTACCTGAGCATCGCCCACTGCGGCCGTGTCACCGACGTGGGCGTCCGCTACGTGGCCAAGTACTGCAGCAAGCTGCGCTACCTCAACGCGCGGGGCTGCGAGGGCATCACGGACCACGGCGTGGAGTACCTCGCTAAGAACTGCGCCAAACTCAAGTCTCTGGACATCGGCAAGTGCCCTTTGGTATCTGACACGGGCCTGGAGTGTCTGGCCCTGAACTGCTTCAATCTCAAGCGGCTCAGCCTCAAGTCGTGCGAGAGCATCACCGGCCAGGGCCTGCGCATCGTGGCCGCCAACTGCTCCGACCTCCAGATGCTGAACGTCCAGGACTGCGAGGTCTCGGTGGAGGCCCTGCGGTTTGTGAAGCGCCACTGCAAGCGCTGTGTCATCGAGCACACCAACCCGGCCTTCTTCTGAAGGGACAGCGTTCATCTGGCGTTGTTTCCATACAAACGTGAACAAAACGAAACGTTTTGTGTTTTTTGTTTTTTGTTTTAAAAGAGCAGCATATGTAAGCATCGACACCCACTCATACCAGCTCTTTCTCCCAGGAAGGTTCTTAGGAATCTGGCTTTTATTTTTCCTAATTTCTCATGGGCAACAGAGGTCAAAAAAATGCCAAGGTGAGGGCTGGGGGGGGGCGGGGACAAACTGCTGTTACAGCACACAGGTTTTGTCGGTCCAGATAATTCGTAGGCAGTTTCTCTTCGCACAAAAGATGTGCCTCAGCAGCCTGGTGGCAGTGTCTTCAGAAGGGCATCATACTTCCCCATCTCCCCACCCCCTCCCTTCCAGCTGTAGCAACACAATAAAGCATCAGAACACAGCCAATCACCAGAATAAACACGCCTCCCGGTCGCCTCTTTAAAGGCCTTGATTGGCCTAAATTACCCTCTTCAGTCCCACACCCAAGCAGATCCTGGCTAACTAAATCACATAGCACTTTGCATATACGAAGTGCTTTCCACACACCTTTTTATAAATCCTTTGTGGCCAGCAGCGTAAGGGGAGAAGAGACCTGCACTCTTCCCCAGCCCTGCCCTTGACTAGCTGTGTGACCTTGGCCCAAGCACTTCACCTCTCTGGGCAGCAGCTTCCAGCCCTGAATCCCAGGCCATCCAGCTCAAAGATTAGCTTCATCCTCATTTTAGAATTGAGGGGACAGAGATACTAACAAAAGCACCTTGGCACAGTGCACACAGCATCTACCTCCTCCAAGAGAATTGATTCTGTGCTGTCAGGAGATTCTTCAGAGCTCACAGTGCACAACGGGTCCTGTCCGTCCTTTGGCTCCCATCCGAGTATCACCCATATCCCTGGTCATTTTGGTGGGTGAGTCCTCAGCACATCCTCTCCTCCCCTGCTGGGTGCTGGGTTTCTGCACATAAGTGCTTTCTGCATTGCCCCTCTGTACACTTAGTGAGGCACCTGGATGCATCCTCACAGCAAAGCCCAGATGCCCTGTCCAGGTGCTTTGCCCAGTGTTTTTGAGTAGGAGGAAAGACCCTCACAATTTTTAATTAACAATCAAGGCCCAAGGGAACACATGTCCTCAAAGTTTTGTGTGTGTGTGTGTGTGTGTGTTTTACCCTTCACCTTGCACACCTGGCACACATCAAGCACATCTGTCCTGCACCTGGCCGGGACAGACACCTTGGTCCATTGTCATTCAGATCCTATTCAGACTCTTCCCATCTCTTTATTTCTTTATGCATCCAGACTTCATCTTATGAAGCCGATTGGGTTAAGTTTGTAAGCATTTAATTGTGCAAATTGCCAGCTTGTATGCCTCCCCCTTGGCTGTCTGCGTGGTTTTCCATCAAAGAATGCAAAACAGACTTCCAGGTGTTTAAAGTCTGTTCGCTCAAAAATGCCAGACAAATAAATGGAACCAATACAACTTAGACCACTAGTTCCCCAACCAGAGCCTTAGCATACAGGTTAAAAACATTACCCAATATGAATTTTAAATGGTCCTATTGGGGTAGAAATCTATATGCCAGCCTCATTGGTGTGAAATTGGGTAGCCTGAAGAGATTTAATTGCTCCTTTTCATGAAACTAACTTAGCTTTTATTAACAAATACATGATTTTCATCAAATTATTCCCGGACCAAGCCCCCTCCTTTATCACTATTGAAACAGCTCATCCATTTCTTTCTCAAAGGGCCCATCATCCAAACCCAGAGCCTCTGCGTCTCCAAGCCAAGCATGCCGGATTTGCTTCAGACCGAGCTTGCATCCCCTTGACAACTGCACTCCCACTGTAGGCTCCTGTGCATACTGTTGTCTGCTGTTGGGAAGGAGTGTTAATATGAGGAGGTAGCATCTGCCTAGGAGGTGTCCTTCATATCGCCTATTAAATGTGGCCTCCTATCCAATCAACATCATCACCAACTTAAATATTCCATCAAGGCTTCACGCCTGCCATGGAGGAAAATGAACTGTTTAGCTGTGGGGCATTAGCTAGTGATGGCTATAGAGTTTCAAGCCATGAATGAGGGTGAAGGTAGTATTCCTCTGCTCTGTGACTTGTGACCCTATATGAAGTGTCAGACTTTGAGAATCATAAAGGACTGTCCCTAATTCTTGGCCCGGGGATCTTCCAAGTGAGTTGGTTTAATACTTTCAAAATTAGCAGAGAGATCCAAAACGGCTTCCTGAACCATTAGCTACATCTTTATTAGCACCTCCTGACCATGTCACCTACACTGTCTTCCAAGCATGAGACAAATCTGACGTCACACTGATTGCCCAGCATGGACTGTTTCTCCCCGTTTCTCCTCCCTTCCTAGTCTCCTCTTCATTCCCTGCTCCCTGGGGGTTGGAATCTATGACAGAGGTTACTGGGGAAACAGCTCAGCTAATTTTTAGAGACCAAGCAAAGACCTCACTGGGAAATTTTTATCTATTTTAAAACATTGCTTCCTTCCTGGCTCTGCTAAATTGAATGCTCATTGTTTTTTTAAATTCTAATGTTCAAATCACTGCGTGCTGTATGACTCTAGAAAGCCTTAATTTACTACCACCAAGAAATAAAGCAATATGTTGGTAATCACCCTCAGCTTCATTTTCAATGCCTTGGTCAAAGGACAGTGGTGTTCAAATGAGGACACTCAAAAATGAGCAAACCCTTGCTTTACATTGGAGAACAGAGCGAGCCAGGTCTCTGCCAGTGCTGTTGTCCCATGTAAAGTGTGTCCAGGGCTTTATCATCTCTCATGGCTCAATGACTTTGTCTTAAAATTGGCAGGTAAGTAAAAAAAAAAAAATTACCTTCACAGTATAGTTCAGGTTTTCAGTTCTTTAATCCAAATTCTTGGTGCCAGATTTCTTTTGGAATTCATAACTTTGCATATATTAAAAAGTTATCTTTCATGTCTTGTAATATGCACACCAACGTCTGGGACAGCACCCCTAATCAAATTTTAATATTTCTGCAGTAATAGGCCTGAAGCATCACGCTACAGAAGACTATTACAGACTATAAATAGCATTTCACCAGTTCAGGTCAGCTTTGTCATCAAATAAATTTATACCAATCATATTGAAAAAATTTATTTTTCAGAGCTTTTTGGATTTCAGAATTATGGATAATTAATTATAGACCTGAATATACTTACCTGGGCACAGATTTCAAACATTGGTGGAAACTTCAAAATTAAGCTGACTATTAGTTATTACAAAATTTTTAATTGCCTTAGAACATTAGAACCTGGGCAGAGAATATGAAAAAAAGTGAAAATCCAGATCCCTTCCTCTTCACCCAAACCTTTAGATCGGAGAAATCAATGTGGCAGGAAGCAAGTACTGAGAAACCACAAAGGAACTTCATCCTTAGCAAGTGAAAAAGTATTAAGAGACATCAATTTCAAACACGTTTGTCCTTGACCACCACCTCACCCTGTGTTAACTATTGTAACAACTCTCATATAAATGAGCAGGACTGTTCATTGCTTTGCAACATTAGTTTGAGGAAGCTCCATGCAATTTTTGTCAAGTTCCCAGAAGGAGGCTATCAGTAAGCAAAATGCATTCACTTTTGAGGTTCATGACTTCCTCAAACGGACGTCCGTTCAGAATTAGAACGAGTTTTCAAGAAGTTTGATATCTAAGAGCATACGAAATGAAAATACAAAGATTGAAAATGTTTCAAGGGAAAAGTTAAGATAATAAACTTCCTACTATGTTGAGTCATCACGGTTACCAAAAATGATGCATTTGTTCAGTGGTTGACAATCACGATTGGTTTGGAGAGATGACAAGAGGAAGGAGAAAACGAAGAGGAGGAGAAAGGCTGTTGAGAGCTGGGTAAAGGTGGCAGTGAAAATCTGTGAAACAAATTGGCTTTCCTCTTGCACACTGTTAGTTACATGTCTTTTTTTTTTTTCTTATTCATGTATATACCAAAAATTGTCCTTCTGTGGTGGGGGAGGTGCGTGGGGTGGATAAGGGCCTGTCATTATTGCCCGTGGTGGTGGTGGCATTGATGCTGTCACTAAGACTTGCCCACACACAGCTCCAGTTGGTTTAAGAAAGCAACTCGGGCAAGTTTCACTAAGATGACACCAGGTGAGCAAAGCCATTCCATTCACAAGAGGTGAGAAATGCCCTCACAGAAGCTCAGATGGGGGACGCTGGCCCAGGAATGCACTCAGGATACCGCTATTCCTCCTTTTTTCTTTGTGTACATTTTTATCCCCTAGAGCCAAAGGTTCCTCTTGTAGTTATACTCTCCACTTGGCAGGTCAGCTTTTATTTCCCACCACACCAAATGGAAGAACTTCTCCATTTGGAACTGGATGGGGTATGATCCCTGCCTGTCAACAGAACGGTTGTGGCAACTCTCAGAACTAGCCCAAGAAGTGTCTGCCCCACAGATGTTAATCTCAGAGACTACTCAGGAAGGCTGCCGTGGAGCTCTAGATGGTTTCTCAAGTGTTAGTGATCGGCATGTTCCAGGTATCACAAGATCACCTGGATGGATCATTTTTTAAAAATGTCTTATCCTAAATATTTCCAAAGTAGCCATTTTCAGGTGGTGAAATGTTTGTCTTTAAGACCACTCAGCTTTACTCAGATGGAACCAGTATCTCCACATGCTACCTTGGCACGTGTGACGATCAACATATGATGGTGACTAGAAGTTGTACTCACTCTTCATGAAAAAGGATGCCATGTAAGTGCCAGTCACAAAATCAGAGCTTTAAAAATGGTGTACTGACCGTCAGGTGCCAGGTGCTTTGACCGATTCTGGGTGAATATGCACAATATCCTTATTCTAAAGGAACTCAGATCAAAAAACTATAATACATATAATAAGTTAGGGTAGGGAGGGGAACATAGAAAAAGAATACGGCACTATTCATTCATTTGAGCGACATGTACTTATTATGAACATAACATGTACCAGTACTGTTTTATCCCTGGGAGTCCTGCTCTGATGGAATTTAACAAATAAGTAATTTTCAGCACATTATTAGGAGAGAGGGATGAGGCTTACAGGAGAAGACTCTTGAACTGGTTTGTATAAACTCAGACAAGGTGGGAATTAAGGAATAAAAAAACTATGATGCTCTTTAACATCTAAAACAGTTTACATGGAGCCCACTCAGGGAAAATGTTTGATAAGGTTAATGAAATAATTTCCATTATAGGTTAACATTTTCAAAATATGAACTGTGCCAACTATAGGTTAACATTATCATGAAAACATGGTCATATGAAAACATGGCAGGTTTTGTTTTGTTCCAGAGTCTTCCCATAGATTAATCACTGTGTGTACACACACACACACCCCCCTCATACATACATATATATTTGTTTTGTTTTAGACACAGCCTCACTCTGTTGCCCAGGCTAGAGTGCCATGGCATCAGGCCAGCTCACAGCAACCTCAAACTCTTGGGCTTAAGCAATTCTCCTGCCTCAGCCACCCAAGTAGCTGGGACTACCAGTGCCCACCACCACGCCTGGCTAATTTTTCTATTTTTAGCAGAGACGGGGTCTTGCTCTTGCTCAGGCTGGTCTGGAACTCGTAAGCCCAGGATATTCTCCTGACTAGGCCTCCCAGAGAGCTAGGATTACAGGTGTAAGCCACTGTGCCCAGGCTCTGGGTGTGTGTGTGTGTGTTAATGTACATACATATATACACACACGTACACATATATATAAAGGATAGGAACACTGTGAGAAAACAACACTGAAAACTAATTCTTTGACAATCTATGTAAGAACTTCACTGTCCTCCGAGACAGCATGTGTGGTACCAGTCCAAACACAGCCATGTGCCTGGGCACCTACAATCATGAGTCCTCAAAATCTAGCTCACAGGTGCTCTTTGGTGTCACTCGAATCGCTCCCTATCTACAATGAAAATGATTCTCAATTTACCATGTCCTTTACTGAAAACTAGACTATGTCAGTAATTTTCAAAATCCTGGGTGGCCTAAGTAAGATTGATTAGATAGCCCATTTTAAATTGCCAAGGAATGGATTTTACTTGTAAAATCTCTAAAGATAGGTTCTTTGAAACCTCAAATTTTATCAGAGTTGTAAATGTAAAATTATCTGCCCACAGTAATAATAAACTAAACAGAGACAGCCATTAGGAAGTACAAGAGCAAGATGGTTTTTAAATCCTGTTTCTGTGTGCTCAGAATCAATGGTCCTTGTGACTTTCCAGAACCCCAAGCATCTCCCAGAATCTGAACAGGCTTATGAAGCCCATTTCCAGACAGACATACACAAGATATCGAGGGGGAGAGGGGATCTCTGATGACAAGCATTAACCAGTAATTGGTACCTCATTTTCCCCCCAGTCTTCTTCCAGTCACTAATGAACACAGCCACCCTCTACGAATAAGACATTTTTTAAAAGTACAGGTTTCACATCTTGAATGTATTCTTCATGAGTGTTTACATTTAAAATTTAAACAAACTTATCATGGCCTTTTTCATTTAAGAGAAAGTAGATAAAGGGACAAAACTACTGTCACAACTGATAAATAGCCTTCTCCATTTCATCGCAAAGCCTTTCTTTTAGAGATGGAAAACAAATTGATGTAATTACTTTTGCAGAATTCTATATTTGTCACACTTCCGGAATAACTACAAAAATGGCACTATATTTCAATTTACAATTCCTCATTTTGTAATCCCATGCCCTAATGATAGAGAAATGTTGGTTTTTCATACTTTACTGCTACTAAGTAAAGTTCCTAAAGAGATCACTTTGCCCAAGGAATCCTTGCCTTAGCAGAAGAACCAGAGAGAGAGAATTCAGACCATTTCTCATTTCCTCTTCACAGCCACACCAGCAAATATGTGACCTGCGACACGGTTGATCTGTGTACTGTGTAAATGGCATCTGTGCAGCAAAGTCTTTCCATTAGCTAGTGGGGAGTGTAGGACTCCGGTTGCCTCTCCCACCTTCATACTCCAAAGAGTAATGACTATGAATGTGCCAGAAGGCTAGAGATTAACAGGTTGTGGATTTAAAGAAAAAAAGAGAGAGAAGAAACATTCAAATACTGACCTCTCACCCACATAATGAAAAACAGCATCTCCTCTGGATTTCCAAGCTGCCATTGTTTCTAACTGGTTCCTTTGCCTTGGGGGCTCCTGTGTGTGATGTTTCTTTTACAAACTGCACACACTGAAGGCCTAGGAAATGCAAACATGGCCCTAGCAGAGCATTAATCTCTCTTTCTTTTAAAACTGTGCTTAATCCCCAAAGCAAGCGGCAGAATAATCTTAACGGTGATCACGTTATATAACAACTCCTTTCGCGTTTAGGGAAAGTAAAGCCATGCCCGCTCAGGTGCTGAGTGATTGTTTGTTTTTTGTTTTTTGAGACAGAATCTTTCTTACTGGATAGTGTCATGGCATCACAGCTCACAACAACCTCAAACTCTTGGGCTCAAAAGATCCTTCTGCCTCAGCCTCACAAGTAGCTGGGACTACGGGCACCTGCCACAACACCTGGCTAGCTTTTCTATTTTTATTTTATTTTTATTTTTTTCATTGTTCTTATTATTAAATCATAGCTGTGTACATTAGTGCAATCAAGGGGTACAATGTGCTGGTTTCATATACAATCTGAACTATTTTCATCAAACTGATTAACATAGCCTTTATGGCATTTTCTTAGTTATTGTATGAAGACATTTGTATTCTGCATTTAGTAAGGTTCGCCTGTACCCTTCTAAGATGCACCGTAGGTGTGGCCCCACCAATTACCCTCCCTCCATCCCAACCCCCCCTCCACCCCCTCCCTTGCCCCTTTCCCCATATTCTTCTGCTATAGTTGGGTTATAGCCTTCATATGAAAGCTATAAATCAACTTCATAGTAGGGCTGAGTACATTGGATACTTTTTCTTCCATTCTTGAGATTACTTGGAGAATACTTAGAGATCTAAAAATTGACCTCCCATTCGATCCTATAATTCCTTTACTGGGTATATACCCAGAAGACCAAAAATCACATTATAACAAAGACATCTGTACAAGATTGTTCATTGCAGCCCAATTCATAATTGCTAAGTCATGGAAGAAGCCCAAGTGCCCATCAACCTGCAAATGGATTAATAAATTGTGATACATGTATACTATGGAATATTATGCAGCCTTAAAGAAAGATGGAGACTTTACCTCTTTCATGTTTACATGGATGCAACTTTTCTATTTTTAGTAGAGACAAGAGGTTTTACTCTTGCCTAGGCTGGTCTCAAACTCCTGAGCTCCAGCGATCCACCCA